>JAKWIY010000527.1:0-34580 GCA_027704805.1 Solanum corneliomulleri
TAGAAAAAATCTATAGTTATAAGATAACAAATATAACAAACTGCATTTTAGTTCACATCCATTCTCTTGAGCAAACAAGAAACACGTAAATATACACAAAAATACAAAGAAAAGAAGGGGTTAAACCAGGCAAATCCAAGATTATGCCCTCATGCAGGTAAAGCAAAACTTTTTTCTTCCCAGTTTGGAGGGTCCATAACCAAACAAAAATCGGATTTCTCAAAATCGGCAACCTACAAAACGCGGAAAGCTTGCTTAACAAACCATCAAATGACATAAGATCCATGAAATAAACGCGGAACATAAAGTTAGATCAGTAAAAGATCGTTACCTTCTGATTGCAGCTTGGACAATAATGATACTTGTGCCAGAGGCAATCCATTGATGGCAACAGAAAGCATACTCCAAGCATAAATGGTGTCATGCATCCAACAAAAGCTGCAGGACTCGGTTTTGATCTAAATGGAACACACATTAAAGGAAATCAGAATTTCGCTGACACATACTCGAAATAGGCCATAGTAAGAAAGCCCGTCAATTCAAAGCTGATGAAAGTTAAAACAGGCGAGTATGCATAAACTCTGGATAGACCTCTACAGGAGAAGTCGGAAGCAAAGTTGTTTGTTGCAACAAAACATCGCTTATGCCACGAAGACAATTTTTTTATTAGTTACCGCGAAGAGAAATTAAGAACATAAATATGGATCTAGAAGGCACATATTGCTAATGCTGAATTACAGGTTGCTTCATACATTCACAAAATAGAGAAGTTGGGAATTGCACATACAAGTTCAATTGCTGCTAGAGTGCCAAAATATTTTTGCTGCCAGTAGTATGCAAGCCAATTCAGTTGAATCAACCCATGAGCTGCAACATGATATTCATACATATGCGCAGTGCCGCAGCATACACATTTTATATATAGATGTATGAATGTATGTATGTGGATCTCTAATCTATCTCTGCTCCTTACACATTAAACTTGGTCAGTTACAAAGTCAACGAAAAACTTCATGCTAAGCATGTGTTACACTGTCATATGGATAGTCTACCTTTTGTAATTTGTAAGTTTGGGCTTCTACCTATTGGATGTGATAGACTTCAGCCATGAAATTTTCCTACATGGGCCTGTCACTATAATGTGAAACCACTGAGATTGGAAAATGGAAATCAGTTTTCTTTTTACCCTAACAGGCACTTATGTACTCTTAGAATTGCTATTTTGGTAGACAAACTTTTTGAGAAAGGTAAGTCACTCTAGTAGGCCATTAACAGAGGATGAACAGCAACGTCTCTGCCTAAGGCATAATTTATAAATGCAGTGAAAATACACGTCTCGGTAAGTATTGCTATTGCAGCAGTCTGTTTCTTAAACATCCTTTTTTTTCCTTTTCCTTTTCCTTTCAATAATGGTGGTGTTCTGTTACTGCACCTGGACTATTTCACTGTGTACTTGCTACCTCCACCAACAAAGATACACGAGTTACTCAGCCCACCAAGGTCTTTAGCATCTTTAAGACCACAAGAAACCCTTTTTATTTTGGATATCCCCATTAGCCAATGAAAGAATCTAGAGAAGAATGTTCACGTTTTTCTTCGGAAGCAAAGAAGAAGGGGGTTAACTGCTTACTATCTGTTTTCGACTATGGAAGAATTTCAAAATCTCTTAATTATGTTTAACATCATAAGTGGATGAAGTTCTTGTTTAAGTAGCTGTCAGAAGAATCAGTGGTACACTTAACTCAGGAATAAACTAGACCATTAACAAAGTTCAGGAATGAATTCTCATGCTCATACTTCAGAAGCTATGAATACTATTTACTTAAATATTGACACATCTCATATGAAAGGACATGATAAAGCCTTGTCACCAACAATATCTGCATAAACATGGTCTAACAGTAGTCACATGAAGTGCAAAAGTAATACTAATAAATATAAGTTACAAAAGGATGAAGATAGGCCCCTGACGTAATACTGAAGTCTCACACTTGTTACCTCTTATCAACGAAGGTGGGATAGGGACTGTGTTTGCTTAAGGATCCAGAAGGAAGGAGAAAAAACTGCACTATTTAGTTACAAACTATAATCCAGATATCAGTTATGGAATGAAACATGATTGTAAGTTTTCCATGGTTCCACCAAGATTTATCTACACAGAATGTTTTTGCATGCCCCATTAACCCAATATGTATAAAACTATTCCACCCTGCATTAGTTAAAGGTAGCAGGTGTGCAAAAGGGGTATTCTCCTCCAAACTTCTTCCATATTCTTTCTTATCCAACTAAACTGCGATGCAGTTAGCGGACCAGAGAAACAGATAACTGTTTATCTATTTCCTCCTTTTTTTTCTAGGTTTGGGAGATTTAACTTTTTGCTGACCCAAGTATACTAAATACTGATACAATACCTTAAAATACTAAAATACACATAAAGTAACAACGAAACCCTACAATCATCATCTAAACCTAGCAATACTTTGATTTCGCTTCAATAACATGCCGAGCAAGTTCTACACTACCAATAGCAGAACAACAATATAGAGTAACAAAGAACCAAAGCTGCAAATTGCAATTATCCCAAAAAAAAAAAGGGGTTTAACCATTCGACTTTCATTTAGAAAACTGATAAATTCGTTGATAAAGGTAAGGTGAATTAGCTTTCAGTGAGAATTCATCACCAAAAAGTCATATCATGAATAGAACAACAAAGTTGCACACACATTGCAGACAAACAAAAGAAACCTTCCACTTTGTAACATTGATCAATCAAGGCAAAATTAATACATCAAATGAAACGTTACAAACACAAGTATACTAACTACTGATACAATATCTTAAAATACTATAATACACATAACGTAACAACGAAACCCTACAATCATCATCTAAAACTAGCAATACTTTGATTTCGCTTCAATAACATGCCGAACAAGTTCTAGACTACAGAACAACAACAACAATATAGAGTAACAGAGAACCAAAGCTGCAAATTGCAATTATCCCCCAAAAAAAGGGGTTTAAAGAGGTTAAAAAGGGAGAAGAATTACTTGACTTGGGTGAGACCGGTGTTGCCACAGTGAAGGCAATTGAAAGGAGCAGGTGTATCTCTGTAAATAGTTTGTTGAATCGGAATTCCTTTAGGATCTCCATAAATGGCGTTTGGTGGAACCATACCTGCTTGATAAGGATTTTGATCTACATAGTATTGCTGCTGAAATTGCTGCGGCATCGGAGCCTGGTACGGCGCCGACGGATTGTAAGGAATTCCGATCGCCGGTTCTTCGTACTTCGCCATCTCCGGTGATCGAATTGATGTTGATTATTATTACTATGTGATAAAAATAAATAAAATTCAGAATTATTTATTTTGCATATCACGCGTTGGTAGAATTGTTGTAGCGTTTATAGGGGGCAAATTAATTAATTTGATTTTTACAAAAAATTGACTAATAAATCACCGTGTATTTATCGTTTAACTTTGACGCTATCTATAACGTAAGAAACTAGGAACGGATCTTTAATCGTTTATTATATTAAAAATAATTGTTTAATAATATTTTTTTCATTTAATAAATTGAAGACATAATTATTTTTGTTTTGGTAAAACCTTGCTATTTAATATTACGCCTTCTGTTCATTTTTATCTGTCATATTATACTTTTCAAAATTTAATTTAATTAATTTTTAAAGTTAAATTAGATTAAATTAATTCGATATGCTAAATAGAAAATTTAAATATTCAAAAAGTACTATAACTAACAATTTTCGAAATATGATGAAAAACACATCATAAAATGTTAATCAAAAAAATATTTTAGTTTGACTCTGAAAAAAATCAAGACAAATAAAATGGACGGAAATAATATTCAACATCGAATACAGTTTCTAAATCGTTAAATTCAATATATTCAAAGGGTGATTTGGTAACATTACTTTTATTATTTAATATTTTTTTTAAATTATGGAAAGTCAATACTGAAATGTTCCATTCTATTTTGACCGCTCCATTTAAATGGTCTCCTCGTGCATTTTATAATTGCATGAATAATTAATTAATTAATTAATTTGGTTTCTAGAAAAAAATTGATTTTGAAATTGATGTGTAATCAATGAATTGATTATTATTGAAAAGAAAAAATAACGAAGGACTTTTCATAACGAAATGAGTATCTAGAATAAATTAATTATTTTTATTTTATAGTGAAAGCAATTTTTGAATAATAAAATTCTCTACTTGTACTCAAGCTAAAATACAGAAAAATTACAATACAGTGACTTTTATTTGAAAATTCCTATAGTTTGAACATATATTTAAAAAAAAAAAGCTAAAAAATAATATGACTTTGACTCGTTTATAATTCAAATTCTAAAAAAATAATTCATGGTGTTTGAATTTTTATCAACTTATTTTTAGGTAAAAATATCAATCAAGAAATTACGTCCACAATTTCTTTTAGCAGGTAGCTATACGTGAAATTACTCATTATTTTCAAAGGTGTCGCCAATAAAGGCATAACACATAAATATGATTTTTAATTTGATTTTAATTAATAATTATATTCTTCAATTCTGAGTGTACATAAGTAGACACTTAAACTTACATAAAATTGAACAAGTAGACACACGTGTCCTACATGAAATAATGCATGTAGGATGCCACGTATGACACAAAATTATCATGTAGGTGCCATGTAGGATGAATCTGTCTATTTATTTAATTTTATACAAATTTAAATATCTACTAGTTCACATCAAAAGTTAAAGGGTCATAATTGTTATCTGACGCCAAATTAAGGATCGTTTTTATGCATTGTGTCAACAATAAAATTGCACCTACAATACAAAACCTAGTTTGCTAACTAGAACCTTTTTTCGTATTTTAACTATGATTTCTTAAAATAGAAGAAAAAATATGTTTTGACTTTCACCGACAATACCTAGTTTAAAATAAAAGAAAAAAATATTTGAATTTCACCTACAACTAATTAAAAAATAAATTCAAAAATATATAATTTTCGTCGGTGAAAATAAGGGATAACTTATAGAAATTTCGCTAGTTCGAAAGCTAATTAGTTAGATACACGTTAATTTGCAACATTATGAATCTTAACGGATTTTGGTGAGTTTCGATACATCCACATACTTGTAACTCGAACATATGAGATCCAAATTAGGTATAATTTCATGCTATTTTTTGAAATATTTTATGAAATTATGAATTAGTCATATATTATGCATTTCTTTAAAAACTAAAAGGGACAACTTCAATAAAAAGCAACAATTAGATAATAATATTTACAAGCGTTATATATATATATATATATAATTATATATATATAATATATATATATATATATATATATATATATATATAAAAGCGTTAGATACTATAGCTCAACAATCCAATTTACCATTCCCTAATCCAACAATTCTATTTATTAGTCAAATTTTAAGTTTTATATATATATATATATATATATATATATATATATATATATATATATATCACATTCATATTGTGTATATCACGCATAAATTTTATAAATGTCAAGTATACACATGATATATATATATGATATATATCACATTCATATTGTGTATATCATGCATAAATTTTATAAATGTCAAGTATATACATGATATACAAGAAATACATAGATATACACGAATAGTATTTCAATGATTGAATTGAAGTGGAGATAGTGTTAATGATGATGTTAATGTGGGGTGTACAGTACTACATGGTGAAGTAATGTTGAAGAAAAGGATATTTTTTTTCATTTTGCACTTGACGATTGTATAAATATTAGAGGAATACAACCAAACTGGGTAAATAATTTTAAAAACTACCTAATTACCAATATATTCGTATCACATTTACTAGTTCACTCTATAGTTTGAAATAATTACATATTATCTTGTTAATTAATGATTTCAAATTAATTACACTCAGATACATTCTAAAATACGTGAATCATGCTTGGATATAGTGCATCTGAAATAAATTACATCTAATTTGACCTCATGTATCCAAAATACATGTATTTAGGGATGATACTAATAATTTTAAAAACACACATGAAGGCACGTAATTATACTAGGATTTTTGTGGTTTACCTTAGATAATTTATAATTGGGCATTAATTAAAAATAATTTTTGGGAGATATTGAAAGAAGAGATTTTAAGGACAAGAGTTAAGGAGATAGCACTGCAAATACATATCAAGAGGGTAGAAGCAGGTAAAGTGGATCACTACTCTGGCCAACTCAACAATATCTCTGCTAGCTACATCTCAAACCTCTTGTACAAGGAGGCTCAGTTATAAAGTGTAAAATCATTATAGTCAGTGACTGGCATAGTATAGCTGTATTGTTGCTTTTGATATTTGTAACACCTCATGTCCTAGAACGAGCTATATTTAGAAAGAAATAAATTAAAAAGAGCTAAATTGAGATTGATACAAGCTGTTGAAAAAGAAGGAAGCTGACGATTGAAACCTGTCAAAGGAACAGGTTCAAACGTAGTTGACTGACGTCAGAGGCGGATCTAGGTTTTAGAGTCACTGGGTGCCAAGCAGAGGCGGACTTACATAATTTTATGGGGGTGCATGTGCATCCGTTAGCTTTAAAAAAATCACGTGTACATATGTATATCTATCGTGAGAAACTGACATAAAGTAGGATATAATCAACAGTGCACCCATAAGAAGCGTAGGGGTGTCCTTATTTAGTTGGTACAAGCTAGAAGAACCACTCGCGAGAATACAGTTCAGTTTTATTTCATTATTTTTATTTTGAGTTTAGCTTATAAATCATATTCGAGCCACTAGTTACCAATCAAATGCTACATTATTTGTTAATTGTAGTAAAAGTTTCGTCAATTACCTAAATTAAGATAGTAATGGTGCATCAAAATCTTCAAATTTGGGTTCGTGTCTAATGCTCAGTAGACTCATCGATTAAATCAATTTTAAATTTAGATACAATTATTCGTTTGTGGCTGGATGGGAGAGCAGGATTGCGCAACAGACACGGAATGCTCAAACTTTAATTAATGACAAACTTTTTTTTGTTCAAAATTTTAAAAGAAGAGTCAGGATTTCAACTGTGAAGAGAATTTCTTTTATCTATTTAATCATATAAAAGAAAAGTCAAAGACTTAAATAAAATTGGTTAAAAAATAATTATTGATTCATAGTACCTAATAATAAGTTAAAAAGTGAAAAAAAAAATCAAAAATCAAAAATCGAAAGAGAATATGCCTTTTTGAAATGAAACGGTGTGGTTAAAAAGAAAAAGAAAAAGAAAATTTAAAACAAAAAAAGGGGTTGCCCAGTTGGAAAAAATAAAAACAAAAAGCTTCTGGCTGGATTCGATCACACGAACAAGAACCTGGTAAAAAGATAGTCTACAACTCCGCCAAAGAACACTTTATTCCTATGGGTGGCACGTTTATTACTTAAACATATGTTGTATATAAATACTTATATATAAATAGAATTCCGTCGAAGCTCGTGGGTGGCGTGGCACCCCTACGGGCCTTTATAGATCCGCCCCTGACTGACGTGTCTGCAACAAGTGTTGATGAAAAAGGAAGCTAAAGATTGGAACATGTCCAACAACGCAGACGGACGAATTTACAACATTGATGTAGAATTAGAGTCGCACTAGGATTAGACTACCTATGTTAATTAGGATTATATTTCGTCTATAATTATATTATGATTATGATTATATTACGACTAGGATTACTATTTAGAATTACAATTATTATATTTATTATTATTATTATTATTATATTAGTAATAGGTATTGTAGTAGATTTCTAAGTATAGTTAACTTAGGACTCTACAATCCTCTCCTATATAAAGAGCTTGTAACTTAATATTATCTTCATCAATTTATCAATATTGATCAATACAATCAATAATATCAATACATCAATAAGTCCTTGATTTCTTTACATGAGATTTTTACATGGTATCAGAGCTCAAAGCTCTTTCGATGTCTAAGTATTGATAAAAAAAAAACCACACGTTGCAATGACCCCTTCTACTAAAAACCATGTCAACCTCCTTATTTCACCAAATAATTGTCGCTTGCTTCATTAAACTTAAGTCAACATAGCACCTTATTAAGAGGACACATATCCCAATTGATTCATATCACAGAGAATGAACCAAGTAAAAGTAGTTGTTCTACTGGACATATTGTTGGGAAAGTTGTAGCGGCTAAGAAGGATGCAAAGATAGTGACACTATTGATGATTGGAAGAAGAAAAATGTGATTTTAAAGAGTTGGATCTCAACACCTTGATCGAAAAAACATGCACCTAATTGTGGACTACTCAATTGCCAAGGAGATGTGGAAAATCTTTAAAAAAGAAACATATATTCAAGCAACAACAATTAATTTTGCTAGAGGTTTAGGTAAGGCACCATATCTCACCCTTAATCAATTTGTTAATGCTCTTACAGGCTTTGATATAAGGGAAGAGGAAGAAAAAGTGTTATAACAAAATCATAAAATGGTATTATCTACCCAAAAAGGCAGGGGAAGAGGAAACAACAACATCAACATACCGAAGCATTGACAAAGCAAGTTTTTGCGTATTCAAAGTTTTTTTTGCTAGATATTTGGAAACAACAACATCAACTTACAAAAACATTGACAAGATAAGTTCTTGCTGGGTATTCAAAGTTTTTTTGACTGGATATAAGCAAGATATGAGTAACCGTTCCTCTACTCACTCGCTTGAGGGAAAGTGTTGAAGTTTAAGGAAGCTGATGATCGGAACATATCAAAGAAACGGTCCAATGCAGCTGACTGACGTGTCTGCAGCAAGTGTTGATGAAGAAGGAAGCTGAGGATTGGAACATGTAGAAGGAACAGGTCCAACAAAGCTGAAGGACGAGTTTACAACACTACTGTAGAATTAGAGTCGCACTAGGATTAGACTACCTATGTTAATTAGGATTATATTTCATCTATAATTATATTATGATTAGGATTATATTACGACTTACTATTAGAATTATAGTACAACTAGGATTTAGATTATTTATAATTGCATTATTATTATTATTATATTAGTAATAGGTGTTGTAGTAGGACTCTAGTATATTGATTTTAGGACTCTACAATCCTCTCCTATATAAGAAGCTTGTAACTCAATATTATTTTCATCAATTTATAAATATTGATCCATACCATCAATACTATCAATACATCAATAAATCTTTGATTTCTCTACATGAGATTTCTACATGGATTTCTACACAAGTTACTCTTAAATTGTGGGTTTTAGGTCAATTTTAAACGACCATAACTTTTAGCACATGATAAGTTAGGTGACTTATAAGATATCAAATTGAAGGTTGTTAAGTCCTCTTTTCAACATTGTTGAGTTCAGATGAAGGAGATATGCATGTTTGACTGAAGCCTGCTTCGTAAGGCATTTCCATATGTTTTAAGGAGGGTATTTTGATCTTTTCCATAACCCACTAGGCCCACACATTGTTTTTCACCCTTTTGGGGATCTAAACTGATCGGAATCAGTTTTCATTATTCCAAAAACATTTGAAGGGTTAGGGAAAGGTTCAATAGAAGAAAAAGGGAGAAAGTTTCAAGCGTTTATTGAGTTTGAGGATTTTCGCCAAAGAACTTACTTCTTTCGAGGTATTTAAGCTTTTATAGTGTTAGGTTTTGTTTGCTCTCTCACCAATCATGTATAGTTTTACCCATGAATTCGTTCTTGAAGTTATTATTGAGTTCTTGAGAAGTTCTTGAGTTTAAATTGGTAATGAAGGTCCTTCAGTCCTTTAGGTGAGGGTTTTTGGAAATGAGTTGAGTCTTTTAGTGGAGTTATAAGTGGGTTTCATTGAGAATATTTTGGGTTTGTAAGGTGAAATTGGACCATGGAATTGCATTGAGTACAAACTGAGTCGAGTTTGGGAGATGAAGAAAACATTTGGCAAATATTTGTGCCCAGGTCCGCGTCGTGGAGACACTTAAGATTTTCAGTCTTTAGATAGTGACCCCCTCCCTCCGCTAAGCGGAGAGTATAAGTTGGTCCTCTACTTCAAAAATTAATTTCACGATCAAAATATAATTCACCTTTTGCGTCGCGCTCGTGTTTTTCAATTTGTATCTTTGCTTGTTTTATTCTTATCAACTATCTAAACCTTCATATATCATTGAGCGATATTATATCCTAATCATAACTCTTAGATCTTCATTTCAAATTAAAGTAAAGATTATGAGTAAAGTTTGAGAGACCTTTTTGAGTCATTTTGAGAAATCTTTTTACAATTATTTACAAACTGTCTTTAAAACTTGAGTAATTGAGTATGAGTATGAGGTTAGTTATGTTGTATATTTCAAAATGAGTATACGGAAACTAAGTATTTCCAAATGTAAACACTTTTACATTAAAATGAGAGAAACAATGATTTTTAAATAAATTTATGAGGAATTTTGAGCATCATCTCTTTGAAGAGAAATCTTTTGAGTAATTATCCAAATTGAGAAAGAATTATGTTCTTGAACATATGAAAATGAGATATTATTGAGAGTAGTATTGAGCATCGATATGGGAATGAGTTCATACAACTCAAAATCCTCGTAAACCATGTACGTCAACATGATAAAGGTCATACTTTTAAGATGATCCATTATTGTTTTTAAGCATTTCTTAGTGGATCCACTTAGTTGAGGATGTTCTATACTTCAGTAAGGTATAGGACAGTTCTGACAGTATGGGTGAGACGCTATATCATCACATTGCTCATAACCGTGGTTATCAGTTAGAAAATCTTTAAATAAGAGTAAAGAGTTTATTATTGTATTTTTTTATGCATTGAGTTATTATTTACTGTTTTAAAAGCTTCATACATCCTGTATTATTGCATTTATATTGAGTTGAGTTGAGTATTCTTGAGTTCAATTGAGTATTCTTGAGAATGAGTTGAGTTGAGATGAGGTGAGTATGTCATCCTTTCTACTAGTTCAAGTTATATGTTATGTTTCAGTGTTCCATTTGCATGATCGTACAATTCGTGTACTGATGATTTGACCTGCAATTTTTGATGATGTATATATAGATATTCATGGTCATCAACAAGAGCATCGTTGATACCACTTGCAGTTTCAGATTTTCTTTGGTGAGCCTTCTTGCTTTTGGAGGATTTCCCATTTACCTTTCAGTCTTGTTAATATGTCATGGGTCTTGTGCCAACGTCTATCATACTATTTAGAGGCTTCATAGACAATAGTATTTTGAGGAATCTTTTCCATTTCACGTGTTAATATTTAAGACTTGAGTTGCTTTCTTTTGTCTAGTTGAATGTTTACAGACATTTCTGAGTTTATTAGATTTTTAAGACAAATGAGTAAATCTTTACTTTTGAATTCATATATCGTTGAGTGAGTTTTCCGCTGAGTATTGAGTCATGCCAAGGGTTCGCTTGGGAACCAACAAAGATTCTCGAATGTCAGTTACATTTAGGGAGTAGGCTCGGAGCGTGAAAATATTTTTCTACTATTCAACTCTAGAGTCTAATGAGTTGGTTTTACATATTGCTCACTTGGTTAATAGAATTCTTTGGATTGACCCTTAAAAAATAAATTATTTGGGCAGATACATAATGTGATTTTAAAAAAAAAAAATCTTTGAGCTATAAATACTTTTATACAACCCTCAATTAATATTGGAAAGGTTTTGGCCAAAAATTAGGTTTAGCAACTAAAGCCTAATAAATGTCAATGGATAGCCAAAAATTCTTCTCCAAAATCTCTATGATAATTTCTTTGCCTTACGAAATCGGAGAATTCAACTTTGTTGCTCATCATTTTGCAGAATTATTTGATAAATTTATGTTGATTTGATCATTTTTTATGAACTTGATACTTTAGTATGTACATCCCAAAGTATATGAGCATATCCTCATGTTAATAAATTTGGGTGTTCACGGGTCGTTTTAGATCAGTTGTTGGTCAAAATTAAAATTAAGTTAATCTAATTTATTTTTGAATTATCAACATCAAATCAAACAAAATATAATATACATGTATCGGTTTGGTTGCTATCATTTCGATTTTGATTTGGCTTGATTATTTAGTTATTAGTCATACACAAAAATTAAAAAGAAAAGATTCATTCAAAAAGGCCTAACACTCTATCACTGAATTTATTGTGAATAAAACTTCAAAAATAACCATTTTAGTTAAAAGGAAAATACACTGGGATTCCTAGTCCACCAAAATTATCATACACACTTATATAAATGAAATCAATAAGATAAATTTTGCTCATCTTGAACGTTTTTGCTTGCATAAATAAATTTTGATTAAAAAAAAGATTTAAAATTATTTAATGCATCTATAATAATAATAATTATTATTATTATGATAATAATAATAATAATAATAATAATAAAATAATAATAATAATAAAATATGCATATAATTTATCGGTTTAATTGTTTCTCAAGTTTGTTTGATAAAATCAAAACCAAATCAAATACTATCAATTTTTTAAAATCTATGAAAAAAAAATCAAATCAAACACAAATAAAATCATTTTGATTCAATTTTTCTATTTGAATCGATTTTTATCCAAATTTTAAACACCCTTACTAACATACATCCCTGTTGTTACACTTGTAAAAGATAACACCTATGACATGGTATATAATAGTGTGTCATACACCAGGATATGCAAAAGATATACATGATATACATGAATATACAGGAGACACAAATTGATATACATGTGGATTATACTTAAATTGATATAAAATTTGAAAGATTTCGGTAAAAGCTAATTATCAGGTGTTATCTGCTAAAAGATAAAGTTTTTGTATGTCAATTATTGGATACACTTGTCATATCCTGCCAATTTCTCAAATTATTACACTGTTTGATATTTGCTTGGTACACTGTTAACCTTCGTTATGAATCATGTATTGGGCCCATCGTAAATCCAATAGTTATTTTTGGGCTTCAATGTATATGTTCAAAAAGCATTTCGGAAAAGTTACTTAAATACATATTTTATTTTATTATAATTTATAAATTTTTCTATTATTTTAAAAAAAATTATAAATGTTCTCTCGGATACATCACTCCCTTCGTGCTGATACGTCCTTGTCTCCCTCTCGATACATCTTTCCCCTCTCTCACATGTTCCTTCCCTCAGGGATACATCCCTCCCCCCGATACATTCTTCCCCTATGTATCTGGGTGGCTTATCCCCTCTTATACATTTCTCTCCTTTCAATTGTATTCCTCCCTTGTGTATTCGGAAGTTCAATGATGTATCCAGATTCCATAAATTTCAAGAAATTCTTGTAATTTATAAAATAGTAGGAAAATAATGTTACTTTCAACACTATATGATTTATGTAAATTTAATATGTATATGAATATACTAATATTGTATTTGTATATATAATTTATAACCATATATTGGTAATGTATATACATCCATATACATCATTTTGATACAATATTTATACACGACAAATGTTCATCTTTCTCAATGAATTGATTTTTAATCTGCTTTCGATCAACTCAAATCTCCTCTAGACAGTTTCAACTTTTGGAAATAAATTTTTCTCGACGTTTCAAGTCTTTTGATATATTATTCTCTTGAAACAATTCACATTTATGACAGATCAAATTTAAAAAAAAAATAATTAATTTTAAATAAAAAAAATATAACATTGTTTTTTTTTTTCCGGAATAGATAAAATAATACTTAAGTGACATAATATTTAGCTGACACTCATTAATCAATGATGTTTTATGAAAATAATTTTCTAAATTTATCCTGGTTTTTGTTATCTTCACTTGAATAAAAGACAAACTATTCCACCAATTTGTTGGTTATGCTGTTAAAATTATATGTAAAATGCAATCAATCCATAAATGCACTCTGTCTGTAATTAAATTTGGCCGGATGACCATTTTTAGTAATTGTTGACAATTAGATTAAATAAAAAAAATTACTAAATGACTAATTTTTCCTAATTTTTTTATTGATCAGCTTGGTTAAGGAAAGATTTTTATCCTCATGAAAATTTATCAGTAATCATCCTTCAAATTTATTATAATTATATTTAAGAATACTAAATTGGATAAAAACTTGAATATACATCCATTCAACCAAGGTTACTTTATTGTATTAGCGGAGTCAGAATTAGGAGTTAAAAAAAAACTCTAAATTTTAGAAGAAAGAGAAATATTGCAAAGCAATACTTCCTTTTGAAAGGAAGTGAGTGATTTTGGTTGTGTCCGAATCCGTAACAAATGTGTGAAAAATATTTTCACCGCTTTTTCTTATCTTTGAACTATCAATCAATTTTGTTAGGAAGAATCACAAGTTAGTATACACTATATATATTTAATTTACTAATACAAATGCGAGCTCTATAAAAAAGCTATAGTGAATTCTTCTAAACGCAAGAATCCTCACCTAACTCCGTCTCTGATTATTAGTGATTTGAAAGTCACTCGATTTTATTCAAATATCATAGCTAATCTAATTAAATAATTTGGCATAACAAACGAATTATTAAGTTACCTAATAAAGACTTTCTGAGACATTTTGACAAATCTGAGTATTTTTTGTCACAAAAAAATAGTTTAGTAATTTTCATCATACTTAGCTAAAGCATGTCACTATAATAAAAAACTAAACTTTTTAACAGTAATAAAGAAAAAATATTAAAATATTTATCGATATTAAATAATTGTCATTAAATTTCATATAATAATTTTAAAATTTATGAATATTTATAAAAATTATTTTTGATATAATGTATCGGAACAGATTTTGTTGTCATGAATCTAACACAAGGTAAATTTCATGAATTTACTTCTCAATAATTAGTTGCTTCAATTTTTCATCTGTTACCATAAATAATAATATGCAGTACATAAGTCAACTTTTCATTTTAAACTCACACAGTCAGTCAAATAAACAGTGTGGGGACAGTGGGCAAAATCATGAAATGAAGAGAGGGGATGATGATAGCTTCATGTGCATGGTTAAAATATTAGGACTAAGTTCAAATACCTCAATAATACTTTAAATTTGTTAATAAATTTTTATAATGTGATCTGTAATTAAATATTTAAACACGTGATAAAAAAAATTCTTTTTATACTGTTCTGACAAAAAATTTAAAAAAAATTTATGCAAGTGATTTCAAATATTCATGTCATAAACAAGTTAATCATCTAAAACATATCACCTTCTTTTATTATAATTAAACATCTTCTCCAATAAATGTTGATGCTTATAATTATTAGATTTGAAATATTCATCACATAAACAAGTTAATCATCTAAAATATATCACCTTCTTTTATTATAAGTAAACATCTTCTCCGATAAATGTTTATGCTTATAATTATTAGATGATCTGATATATGAGTTCCTAATTAGCACTTAAGGATACATACAAATGTATTTTTTCAAAATTTAAGACAAAAATATTTAATAGTAACATTTATCATATGTTGAGGTACACAACTGAAATATATCATATGCAGAGGTGTATTTGAGATTTTGAGGAAATGAGTGTATGATTATAAAAAGGTGGATCTAAGATATAAACTTGATCGGTTTTGTGAGGTCCATCCCCATGTGCCAAACTTTGAATAACTTTGTGCCAATTTCAAAGTTTGGTAGAGTTGGTAATCTATAAAGAAGAAAAACTTGTTTTGTGCCAATTTCAAAGTTTGGTAGAGTAGGTAAGCTATGAAGAAGAAAAAAATGTTTTTCTTCTATAGCACATTTGGAGGGTAGTGTATTTGTTATCTATAAAAGGGAGGAGAATTCTTCATTCTAAGTACACCAAAAAAGAATTACAAAGGAGAGAAAAGAAGAGTGAGGCATCACAGAGGAAAATAATCTGTGAGGAAAAATAGAGAGTGAGCTATATTGTAGTGAGGTGGAAAAATCAAAAGAGTGTTATTTCTTTTGAATGTGTAGTGGTCTTTGGAGTTTTTACTCAGACATACAAGTGTAAAATCCTTACTATAGTGATATTCGTTGCTCCTCTCGGGTCGTGGTTTTTCCTTATTTAGAAGGGTTTCCACGTAAAATCTTGGTGTCATTATTTCTCTTTTTATTCCCTTTGATTAACCGCATTGTTGTGTTCCGCATTTGTTGCCTTTATTACCGCAAATATTATTTCTGTTACGGATTTATTCCAACAATTGGTATCAGAGCACAGGTTCTGCTCATTTACAGAAATATTTTTTGCAGCTCATTGTACTATACTCAATAAAAAAAATGTCTGGAGTAAAGTACGAGGTAGCAAAATTCAACGGTGATAGCGGTTTCTCAATGTGGCAGAGAAGGATGAAAGACTTGCTCATCCAACAAGGTTTGCATAAGGCACTAGGCGGCAAATCCAAAAAGCCCGAATCCATGAAACCTGAGGATTGGGGAAGAATTGGATGAAAAGGCTGCTAGTGCAATCAGATTGCACTTAACAGATGATGTAGTTAATAACATCGTCGATGAAGAGAGTGCATGTGGCATTTGGACAAAGTTAGAAAATCTATACATGTCCAAAACGCTGACAAATAAATTGTACCTAAAGAAACAGTTATATGCACTACATATGGATGAAGGTACAAATTTTTTGTCTCATTTAAATGTACTTAATGGACTAATCACGCAGCTAGCAAACCTCGGAGTAAAGATCGAGGATGAAGATAAAGCCATAGTCCTCCTAAACTCGTTGCCATCTTCCTACGATACTTTATCAACAACCATTTTACATGGTAAGGACTCTATTGAGTTGAAGGATGTCACATCAGCCCTTTTGCTTAATGAGAAGATGAGAAAAAGGCCTGAAAATCACGGACAGGCTCTCATCACGGAAAGTAGAGGCAGAAGTTACCAAAGGAGCTCAAGTAACTATGGTAGATCCGGAGCTCGTGGAAAGTCCAAGGTCCGATCAAAATCAAAGGCCAGAAATTGCTACAATTGCGATCAACCAGGACACTTCAAAAGAGATTGTCCAAATCTAAAAAGGGGCAAAGGGGAAAGCAGCGGCCAAAAGAATGATGACAACACAGCTGCCATGGTGCAAAATAATGACGATGTTGTTCTCCTCATAAATGAGGAAGAAGAATGCATGCACTTGGCAGGTATAGAGTCGGAATGGGTGGTCGACACAGCAGCATCTTATCATGCCACACCGGTAAGAGATCTTTTTTGCAGATATGTAGCGGTGATTATGGCAATGTGAAAATGGGTAACACAAGTTACTCAAGATTGCGTGGATCGGAGACATTTGCTTAAAAACAAATGTTGGATGCACATTAGTGTTGAAAGATGTGCGCCCGTACCTGATTTGCGGATGAACTTGATCTCGGGAATTGCTTTGGACCAAGATGGATATGAGAACTACTTTGCAAATAAAAAATGGAGACTCACCAAAGGGGCATTGGTGATTGCAAAAGGAGTTGCTCGTGGCACGTTATACAGGACAAATGCAGAAATATGCCAAGGTGAATTAAATGCGGCTCACGAAGAAAATTCTGCAGATTTATGGCATAAAAGAATGGGTCATATGAGCGAGAAAGGATTGCAAATTCTTTCCAAAAAGTCACTCATCTCTTTTCCCAAAGGTACAACGATAAAACCCTGTAACTACTGCTTATTTGGTAAACAACATAGAGTCTCATTTAAGACATCATCTGAAAGAAAGTCGAATATACTTGATTTGGTATATTCTGATGTTTGTGGTCCAATGGAGATAGAATCGATAGGAGGTAATAAATACTTTGTTACCTTTATTGATGACTCTTCTCGAAAATTGTGGGTTTATATCTTGAGAACCAAAGATCAGGTGTTTCAAGTATTTCAAAAGTTTCATGCTCTGATAGAAAGAGAGACAGGTCGAAAGCTAAAACGTCTCTGAACCGACAATGGAGGTGAGTACACTTCAAGAGAATTTGAAGAGTACTGTTCAAACCATGGAATCAGACATGAAAAGACAGTTCCTGGAACCCCACAACACAATGGTGTAGCTGAGAGAATGAATCGCACCATTGTTGAGAAGGTGAGAAGCATGCTCAGAATGGCTAAATTACCCAAGACATTCTGGGGTGAAGCAGTTCGGACAGCGTGTTATCTTATCAATCGTAGTCCATCAGTTCCGTTGGAGTTTGACATTCCGGAGAGAGTTTGGACCAACAAAGAGATGTCTTACTCGCACCTAAAGGTGTTCGGTTGCAAAGCTTTTGCACATGTACCGAAGGAGCAAAGAACCAAGCTAGATGATAAATCAGTTCCTTGCATATTCATCGGATATGGAGATGAAGAGTTCGGGTACAGACTATGGGATCTTGTGAAGAAGAAGGTCATCAGAAGTAGAGATGTAATCTTTCGAGAAAGTGAAGTTGGAACTGCTGATGATCTATCCGAGAAGGCCAAGAAAAAGAATGGTATAGTTCCTAATCTTGTTACCATTCCTTCTTATTCTAACCATCCCATAAGTGCAGAAAGTATGATTGATGAAGTTGCTGAGCATGAAGAGCAACCCGATGAGATTGTTGAGCAGGGGGAGCAACTTGGTGATAATACCGAGCAAATGGAGTACCCAGAAGAAGAACAATCTCAACCCCTGAGGAGATCAGAAAGACAAAGGTTAGAATCAACCAAATACCCTTCCTCAGAGTATGTCCTTATCAATGATGAAGGTGAGCCAAAAAGTCTTAAGGAGGTGTTGTCTCATCCAGAAAAGAGCCAATGGATGAAAGCCATGCACGAAGAGATGGGATCTCTACAGAAAAATGGCACATACCAGCTAGTTGAACTTCCAAAAGGAAAAAGACCACTTAAGTGCAAGTGGGTCTTTAAACTCAAGAAAGATGGAAATGGCACGTTGGTGAGGTACAAAGCTCGATTGGTTGTAAAAGGCTTCGAACAAAAGAAAGGTATTGATTTTGATGAAATTTTTTCACCTGTTGTCAAAATGACTTCTATTCGAACTATTTTGAGCATAGCAGCTAGTCTAGATCTTGAAGTGGAGCAATTGGACGTGAAAACTGCATTTCTTCACGGAGATTTGGAAGAAGAGATTTATATGGAGCAACCAGAGGGATTTGAAGTATCTGGAAAGAAACACATGGTGTGCAAATTGAATAAGAGTCTTTATGGGTTGAAACAGGCCCCAAGGCAATGGTACAAAAAGTTTGACTCTTTCATGAAAAGTCAAACGTACACAAAGACCTATTCTGATCCATGTGTATACTTCAAAAGATTTTCTGACAACAATTTTATTATTTTGTTGTTATATGTCGATGACATGTTAATTGTAGGACAAGACAAAGAGCTGATTGCAAAGTTGAAGAAAGATTTGTCCAAGTCATTTGACATGAAAGACTTGGGCCCAGCACAACAAATTCTAGGGATGAAGATTGTTCGAGAACGAACAAAAAGAAAGTTGTGGCTATCTCAAGAGAAGTAATTGAACGTGTACTAGAACGCTTCAACATGAAGAGTGCTAAACCTGTTAGCACGCCTCTTGCGAGTCATCTGAAGTTGAGCAAACAGATGTGTCCTACAACAAAAGAGGAGAAAGAGGGAATGACTAAAATTCCTTATTCTTCAGCAGTGGGGAGTTTGATGTATGCGATGGTGTGTACAAGACCTGATATTGCTCATGCAGTTGGTGTTGTTAGCAGATTCCTTGAAAATCCTGGAAAAGAACACTGGGAGGCAGTTAAGTGGATACTCAGGTACCTAAGAGGTACCACAAGAGATTGCTTGTGTTTTAAAGGATCTGATCCAATCTTGAAAGGCTATACTGATGCTGATATGGCAGGTGACCTCGATAATAGAAAATCCACTACTGGATATTTGTTTACATTTTCAGGGGGAGCTATATCATGGCAGTCAAAGTTGCAGAAGTGTGTCGCACTCTCTACAACTGAGGCAGAATATATTGCAGCTACTGAAGCTGGCAAAGAGATGGTATGGCTGAAACGATTTCTTCAAGAACTTGGATTGCATCAGAAGGAGTATGTCGTCTATTGTGACAGTCAGAGTGCAATAGACTTGAGCAAGAACACCATGTATCATGCAAGGACGAAGCATATCGACGTGAGATATCACTGGATTCGTGAAAAGATAGAGGACGGATCTATGCAGGTCATGAAGATCCCTACTACTGAAAACCCTTCAGATATGCTGACCAAGGTGGTATCAAAGGACAAGTTTGAGCTATGCAAAGAACTTGTCGGCATGTACTCAAGCTAGAAACCTGGAGCTACCTCCTACAGGTGCATGGGTCTGGAGGGGGAGATTGTGAGGTCCATCCCCATGTGCCAAACTTTGAATAACTTTGTGCCAATTTCAAAGTTTGGTAGAGTTGGTAATCTATAAGAAGAAAAACTTGTTTTGTGCCAATTTCAAAGTTTGGTAGAGTAGGTAAGCTATGAAGAAGAAAAAAATGTTTTTCTTCTATAGCACATTTGGAGGGTAGTGTATTTGTTATCTATAAAAGGGAGGAGAATTCTTCATTCTAAGTACCACCAAAAAGAATTACAAAGGAGAGAAAAGAAGAGTGAGGCATCACAGAGGAAAATAATCTGTGAGGAAAAATAGAGAGTGTGAGCTATATTGTAGTGAGGTGGAAAAATCAAAAGAGTGTTATTTCTTTTGAATGTGTAGTGGTCTTTGGAGTTTTTACTCAGACATACAAGTGTAAAATCCTTACTATAGTGATATTCGTTGCTCCTCTCGGGTCGTGGTTTTTCCCTTATTTAGAAGGGTTTCCACGTAAAATCTTGGTGTCATTATTTCTCTTTTTATTCCCTTTGATTAACCGCATTGTTGTGTTCCGCATTTGTTGCCTTTATTACCGCAAATATTATTTCTGTTACGGATTTATTCCCAACAGGTTTAATGTTTAGCTCTTTATCACTAAATACCATTAAAATTTAAAAGGGAAAAGAGTCTGATATACCCCTCAACTTTGTCATTTGGAGTTGATATACCCCTCGTTATAAAAGTGGCTCATATATGCCCTTACCGTTATACAAACGACTCACATATACCCCTGCCGTTACAAAATGGCTCACATATACCCTTCATTTAACGGATGTTAAAAAATTAGTTTTAAATTTATATTTATTACTTCTATTTTTTTAAAAAAAATATTTAGGGGTATATATGATTCTTCTATCAAAGTTCAAGGCATATTTTAATTTTTTCATACATAAATTATTTTTTGACTTCTTTTATTATAATTATTTGAATTTCTTATTCTTATTTTATTTTTTCTTTCATTCCTTAGTTTTTTTAAAAAAAATTAAACTATTTTTTTGTGTGTATTGTAATTTAATTTCGTATTCGAATAAAAAATTTGGTCATCTACAATAAGTTTTACAAGAATATTAGTGAAACATAAATAAATTTGATTATCAAAATAATAACTATAAATTAGACATTGAAGCAAAAAAAGTCAAAAAAATATGTTTGACGAGGATTAAATTTACTCATATGGGATTATATATATTTTTTTAAAAAAAATAAAATTTAGATTAAATTTTTTTTTTTCATTTCCGTTAGAGGAAAAGGGTATATGTGAGTCATTTGTTTATAAATAAAGGTATATATGAGCCACTTTCATAAAATGAGTATATCAGCTCTAAATGACAAAGTTGAGGGATATATCAGACTCTTTCCAAAATATGTTTTATCTATCCAAACCACTTAGACGGGTGTTACCCAATTTTAAAAAGAAAGATGAAGCCAAGATAAATACGATACTCAAATTTCTAGCCTCACTTAAAGTGGTTCACCCAATCATCATTACACGACATTATATGATACTTCTAATGTGAGTTCATACATCTATATTTAAATTATTTTATAAACAATATAACACTACTATATACAATTTCAAGAAGAAAAGAAATAAATTCACGTGAACACAGTGAATCTCTATAATTCGAATACCTAAACAAAATTTCTCGATAAATTAAAAAAATTATCAACATATCCGAAACAATATAAAATGACAAAAGTGAAAAATTGAGGATGATAGCTTCATGTGCATGATTTAAATATTAGGAACAAAGAATGATTAAAATAATAAATTGTGGCATTGGAAAGAGTTTTAAAGAATTCATGAAGTTTGAGGCATCAAGAAGAGAGAAGCAACAGAGTATGTTCCCCTTCTTGCAATGTGTGGGGAGAATGAATTGGGAACCTCAATATCCAACTTCTTTTTATAATCCAATTATAATCTGGTCACTGCTGTTTATGACAGTCAACACACAAAAAATATACTAAACATATTTAATTTTTAAATTGTAAGAAATAATCATTGTCCAAATGCTTATGTCAAAAGAAGTATAAAAAGACTACAATACCCTTGAGTCACATTAGGTGGTATTGATAAAAAAAATTCCTCCCAAAACTTAATAATTTCTTTCATTTATTGCTTTATCAATATCAAAATGTCATGATACATATAGGAGAATTTATGCCTTCAAATTGAAACATAAAAATGTGGAAGTGAAAGATATAAGCTAATATCTTATTAAAATAATAAAAAGGGATAATGCACAATTAATTTCTCAATCTATGTCTGAAATTCAGAGACACACTTATACTATACTAAGGTTCTATTACCGCCCTGAACTTATTTTATTAATAATTTTTTACCCCTTTTCAATTTACGTGGCACTATCTTGTGGGCCAAATGCTGGTTGACTTTTTTTTTTTGCAAGTTAGTGTCACATAAGCCAAAAAGGGATAGAAAATTATTTATAAAATAAGTTTAGGGGGTAATAGGACCTTAATATAGTATAAGCGTGTCTCTGAGATTTCGAGCATTGGTTGAGAGTACTTGTACATTTTCCCTAATAGAAATACTAAAACTTGATAAAAATAAAATACTTTTATCTAAGAAATACACAAAACCCTTTCTAAGGAATTATCTAAACTTGTACAAGACTTTCTTGTAAACTAACACTGTTCCATTGATTTGATACTACTCCATGACAATGGAGCTTGAAAGAAAGATGAAGAAGAAAGAGAAAAGAATTATTGAATGAATGAGAATTACAGCTGTACAAACTACTTATATACAATTTGTAGATTAGTTTTACTAACTACCAAACTAACTGTCATTATTACTTAACTACACTATTAGCTAACTAATTAACACATGCAGTCAGCTAACTAATAGTTAGTTACAGCCAGCTCATCGTGCACTATGTTCAACACCCCCCCCCCAAGCTAGGTGGTATGAAGATATCCTTAAGACCTAGCTTGGACATTAAATAAGCATGTTGAAAAGTAAGTAATCCCTTAGTAAGTATGTCTACGGGCTGCTCTGTTGATGCCAAATAAATTGTATTGATCAATCCCAACTGGATTTTTCACGAATAAAATGACATTCAATGTCAATATCAATATGCTTTGTATGCTTATGAAATACTGGATTGACTGCTATTTGGATTGCACACTTACTATACCATGATATATCCACTGGGAACTGAATGGATAATCCCAATTCCTTAAACAGACCAATGAGCCAAACAACTTCAGCAACTGTTGAAGCAAGACTTCTATACTCTACCTCCGCTGAACTTCTAGAAACAGTAGACTGCTTTTTTGACTTCCAACAGATAAGTGAATCGCCAATCTTCATTGCATACCACTCACTGATTTTCTAGTTGTAATACATGAACCTAATCAGAATCACAATAAGCCCGTAGCTTAGAAGAAACAATAGATGACATGAGAATTCCCATTCCTGGTAATTGTTTTATATACTTCACCACTCTGGTAGCAGCTTCCGTGTGAGATTGTTTAGGTGAATGAATAAATTGACTAAGATTTTGGATCGCAAATGAGATGTATGGCCTAGTACCTCCCTACCAGTCTTTGATATGGACCAGGATCTTTCAACACACGATCATATTGTGAGCGAATATGTTGATCAAATACAATTAAAGTTAACTTTTGATTGGCTTCCAAAAGTGCTCCAACTGGCTTAGTACCTCCTAGCCCCAAATCTCAAATGAGTTCAAGAGCATACTTCCTTTGATGCATCAAGATGCCTTCACTACTTCTAGCAAATTCAATGCCCAAGAAGAATCTAAGTCCCCTAAATCTTTAATTTTGAATGGTTCGCAAAATATTCTTAGTCTCTTGTACTAGTCTCAAATCACTTCATGTTGTCAACAGATCATCTACATAGATCAAAACAAAAACATTTTGTTCATCTGCATGTTAAATGAACAAAGAATAATTCAAGTGACTTTGAGTAAAACCTGAATCCATCAAGGTTGTAGTCAATTTGATATTTCATTGCCTAGAAGCTTGTTCGAGCCCATACAATGATTTAAGCAATTTACAAACACTTCTTGCTTGACCATCTATTGCTGGAACATTGAAACCTTGAAGCAACTCCATGTATACCTCTTGTTGTAAATCTCCTTGAAGAAAAGCATTGTATTCATCCATCTAATGGATATGCCATTTCTGAGCTGTAGCCACAACAATAACTGATCTAATTGTCACCATTTTCACTACAGGTGAAAAGGACTAGTGGTAATCTAGTCCCTCTCTTTGGCTATAACCTTTTGCTACCAATCTTGCTTTATATCTCTCTATATGTTCATATGCCCTATACTTGACTTTATAGACTCATCTACAACCAATAACTTTCTGTCCTTGAGGTAATGGAACTACCTCACACGTCATGTTATCTTCTAATGCACTAATTTCTGCATGCATGACATCAATCCACTGTGGTACTTTGACTGCTTCTGAGTAGGTACTAGGTTCAGTGATAATTGAGGCTGAAAAATTATATAAAAATCCTTGCATTGAACAGATAAACCTGTATAGCTCAAAACATTTGATATAGGATACTGGCAACTCCTTTTATTGTTAGTCATCACAAAATCTTTGTGCCAAAGAGGTGGTCAAATGGATCTATGTGGTCTGCTATCATCAGGTGGTACATTCTGCTCAATTGATACTATAACATTATCAGTATTTTCTTGTACATCATCACCAGTTGACTTTATAGAAGCATCAATCGACTCTCTTATAGGGAAAATTGCAGAATAAACATCAAAAAATAAATCTTTAACTGAAATGGGTGAAACAACCTGGTTCCTTATATCTAGATGTGTCAATTTACTCTGAAATGGAAAAGCATGTTCATTAAAGTGGACATCTCTACAAACAAAAAACTTATTGTTTCCAAATCTAACAATCTATAGCCCTTTTGATGAACTCCATAACCCATCATATAATCCCTGATTGCTCGTGGCCCAAACTTATCTTGTTTGACCAAGTTAGTGGCATAAAACAAACAACAAATCACCCTCATAAGTTTCAAATCTGGAACCTTATGATAAACAAGTTCATATAGAGTCTTTTTGGCTAAAACAATAGATGAAATCTTGTTAATAATGTAGACAACAGCTTGAATACGAACCCCCCAAAATCTTTCAGGCAAACAACCTTGAAACTTAATAGCTCGAGTTGTTTCAAGTATATGTATTTGTCTCCTCTACCACCCCATTTTGTTGAGGATTATATGGGAAATAACTTTGAAGAATAATACCAAGGGATTGAAAAAGATTTGCACAATGTTGATTAAAAAATTCAGAACTATTGTTTGATCTAAAAACTTTAATTTGTTTATTGAATTGAGTATGAACCATAACAATGAAGTGTTTTAGCAAAAAAAAAAACATCATACTTAACTCTCATAAAAAATACACATGTCCATCTAAAATAGTCATGAACTATAGTAAGAAAATACTGCATACCATCATATGTGGTTGTTCTGTAAGGACCCCATACATCCATATGTAACAACTCAAATAGTCGACTACTCTTAGTGACACTTACAGGAAAAGGAACTCTAGTTTGTCTTTCCAAAGAACATATATCACATTTGTCTATATTGAAACATGATTTAGTCTGAAAACTGTAAATCTTCTTAAAACTGATATAGAAGCATGTCACATCCTTTTATGTCATAATGTTGCATCAACCTCCTTTTGTACTGCCAAAGATTTCTGTCGATTTCTTGTCCCGCTCTTTGAGTACGCTACATAGAGTACATCTTGTTCCTTACCAATATCCCTCACCTTCCCAGAGGAGAGACCCTGAAACAAACAAAAATCAGGGTAGAACACAACACAACATTGCAATTCTTTTGTCAACTTGGACACTGACAAAAGGTTGAATTTAAATGTTGGCACACACAACACATTCTTAATGAAATTACCTCCTGAGAATTGACATTTCCCTATATGAGATATATTTGCAGATTCTCCTGTTGGTAATTGAACCTTTCCTGCATCATCTACTAACGTAGTAGTTTGTAACACAGACTTATCACCTATCATATGATTAGTAGCTCCAGTATAATAACCCATTTCACACTATCATCAATATGAAAAAAAAATGTATCTGCAATGTTAGCACTTGCAGTGTTAGCATCATAGTTGGAATTGCCTTCTATGTTTGCACATGTATCACCTATGGAGCATTTGTTCAGTATTTGGATAATCTAATTGTATTGATTCTGAGTAAGAGCAGAGAGATCCATCTTGAGGCCCACGATTGTATCCAAAATTTAGTTCTGCAAGAGAATGTGTAGCAACATTGACTCTTTTTTCCCTTTGAAGTTCTCTGGATAACCAATTAGTTTATAGCAAGTCTCTTTAACATGTCCCTTCTACAAACAATGTTCACATTTCATCAATTTGTAACAATCAGCTCTAGTATGACCCATCATATTACAGAAATCACAATATTTCTTTTGATATTGATGACCTCCCAAACTAGGTGATTGTCCTGGTCCTGAACTTTTAGTTAAATACATAGTTGTGGCATCCTTTACTGCAGCACAAAAATCGAAGGTTCCATTCGACTTGCAACAATGCAATTCCCTCCAACAAGTATTTTGTTGACTTTCATCCTATATGATCATAGCATACGCCCGATTCACTCCAGGTTCAAGACTCATCATTAAAATTTGAGATTTCACCTGAGCATATCCATCCTTTAACCCTATAAGGAACTAAAATAACTTCTGCATCTCTAAATGTTCTACAAAATCTTTCAATTTCTCACAAGCACAGGTAGGGAATGGAATAATCGAATTATGTTCATCCCAAAGATCTTTTAGTTAGAATAATACACCGAAAGAGATGATACACCTTGAACTACAGTTGCTATTTTCTTGTGTAAATGGTAAGCTCGATAATTATTTACCTTGTCGAATCTCTCTTTAAGGTCGTTCCAAACGAGATAAGCATTAGATTTAAAAAATATTCCACTAAGAAGGTCTGGTTGCACACCATTAACTAGGAAACCACATGGATTGCATCTATCCTATCTTCTCTGTAGATATCCTTCATAGATATTTCTCGTAACAGATCCGTCGATGAATCTCAATTTGTTCCTTCCCAGAAGTGTCCATGCCTTTGAGCTAAATTTCAATTGAAAGTGAACCTAGTGTATCAGAAAGATGTAAATACAATGGATGATTGTAATCGATATTGCTCCCCATATATCTAAATCTACTTCAAAATACGCAACAATCAATGGTAGAAAAAATGAATCTCACGATCCTCTGTATATTGTACTCCTCAGAGAATCCCTAGATCCACTCTTGCTCTGATACCATGTAAACTGACAGTGTTCCATTGATTTGATAATACTCCATGACAATGGAGCTTGAAAGAAAGATGAAGACAAAAGAAAGAAGATATTATTGAATGAATGAGAATTACAGCTGTACAAACTACTTATATACAATTTGTAGATTAGTTAACTAGCTATCAAACTAACTGTCATTATTACTTAATTACACTACTAGATGACTAATTAACACATGGCAGTCAGTTAACTAATAGTTAGTTACAGCCAGCTAAGCCTGCACTATATTCAACATTTATAAGAGATACAAGGTCTAAATAACAAGACACAACTCCCACTATAAGGAAAGAGAGGTAGAAGCTATCAGACATCATATTCGTCTTCACCTAAGAAACATCATTGATCTTACAACCAAATTATATTAAGTGACATAGTAAGAGCAGTATCAATACAGACAACATGAATAGATAGGCATCATTGATCGATCCAAATTCATAGCGCTAGCATATAACAATATGCAAATAATCAAAGAAATATTAAACTTGAAAGTAAAATCAGAAACCCGATCCACTTAGTCACCATTGTTACTATACGAAAACATTGAAACTCACTCGCTCTATCTCAAGTTACTCTATATACTTTCATTGTTAACTCTACCATCTAGGTAATTCCACCCTTATATCAAATCATAACCTATCTCTTCTATCACATAGAAATTGCTTGAATACAAGATCATTAACCAATCTACTACTTTCTTTCAAGTTCCTATGCCAACACCTTGGTCCTTGAACACTTTTTAGTAAACCACTTAAAAGACTTCCACTAAACCGTCATGTCTCAAGTTCTCTTTATCAGATATATTGCATAATACCTAGGCATGTTTAAAAAACATAACAGTCATCGAAATTTAATTTATCACAACTTTCAGCTAATTAGGACCACTAAGGATCCCTTAACATCATTATATTATTTAACATGCAATTATGATTTACACCTGCACCACCCCTTTAAGTACACTAATCCGATCACCAAGATCAATATGTGATAAATTGTAATATGATAAATAAAAATGCTCCACTCATGGATTAACATCTAGTAACCACATTACGAAAATGTAAATTCAGTTCTCTCATGAAACATACAAATAAATTGTTAGTATATAAGAGTGTAAGTGTCTATTTGTGCACATTCAAAATTAAAGGTCATAGTTACCGACTGACGTCAAGTTAAGAGTCATATTTATGTATTATGTTTTAAAAATTAAGATATAATACATTATTCGTTCCAACCTTAAAAGCCTTAGTCATAAGTATGGAGAAATATTAATGTGATGCAAAAGTAATAATATTAGATTGCTAGAATTAATAAATATTCCATTCGTTTACTTTTTACTCTGTCATATTTAAAAGTTATACTATCACATTCATTAAGAAAATAAGTATCTTACCACACAACACCTACAATTGAGTTTTAGCATTAAATTTTAAAAATTGATTGAAAAATAAGTAATTAATGATAAGAGTAAAATATGAAAAAAATAATTTTTTTTTGATATATTAAAAGTAAAAAACAAAAGTAAAATATATGTTTGAAATAGTACACATAAAAGTAAACATTGGAAGTATAGATAACAGAGTCAAATTACCTTCCATTAATATTTTTTTAAGGGGGTGTGGGGAAAAAAAACTCATGACCAGTAATTTAAATGGATCAGAAGAAGTAAGTCCATTAAAACATAAATAAATAAATATATAATTTAGTAAACTATTCATATTTAATAAAATTAAACACTGTTTTAAAAAATGGGAAAATTGTTGGATGATACATTTATTGCTACGACTTTTTTTTTTTAGAATAATTAGTTATTTAGTTATTGAAGGAATTTAACAATTAATTTAGTAGAATATTCAGTTTCATGAATAACATTTTTCTTTCCTAACAACACACCCTAAATGATGATTCTCTAAAATATCATTGTCAAACTATACATAATTATGTTGAATATGATACACAAACAAATATTAAATATAGTATCGATACTTTTTTTTTCCCTTTCTAATTTTGTTTTTACTTATTATCTAATAATATTTTGTTCTTTATCCTATATTTTTATAACACTCTATTTCGGATCCTATTTCTCTTGTTATTTTGTTCTTTCAATTGTTGATATATGATATTATATAACAATGAAAAAAGATACAATTCATTTAAACATTATATTCATCATATTATAACCCTAGGCAATTTGGTTTGCTTAGGGGGTGTCTAAGTGACCCTTGATTAGAGAGATTCAGACTCTAACATCTAAGTTCATAAAATATAATAACATCTAATTATATTAGATTTGAAAATTAATCAAATCGTATCGAAATATATGTTTATTAAGGATATCACAAGAATCAAGCCAATGAAGAAGGAGGAATTAGATATTTTACTTTGAGCCATGAATGTATGTCAGAGAGTTTACATAATAGATTCCCACATGAAGAAAAATATGAATTATGTCCCACCTTTGCTTTTGCTAAGCCCAAGCCTTAGTGTCCCAACCAACAACAAAGACACACCACACCAGCCAGCAAAGCACCAACACAATCCCCAACAACAAACCTTTCAATCATGCATATAAAAAGGTAGAGTTAGAGTTGGAGTACGAGTTTGATCAAATTTAATGATTTTTATTTAATGATACATTTATATTAAGAATTCTATTAAATTCGTATGAATATTAAGTTTAGAACTTAATAATTAATATTGGGAAAGGCTAAAAATATCCTTTCTAGATTATGACTGAAATTCAGAGATATATTTTAATTAAACTAAGGTTTCGTTACCTTCTCGAACCTATTGTTCCTTTTTTATAATTTTATACAACTATTTGACTTGCGTGACCTCTAAAAATCTCACATGCGCTTTAACAAAGTGAAGTCACAAAATATGCTACGTAACTCAAAAAGAAATATAAAATTACAAAACAATGAATAGAAATATGTCTATAAATTTTGAGCATAGTTTAGAGGATTACTTATGCGTATCCCATTAATATTTGAAATAGTAATTTTAAATAAATCAATTGAACAACCTATCTTACCCCCTCCCTCCCCCCCCCAAAAAAAAAAAAAAACCTTAAATCAGTGGAAATCATGATTACTTTTTATGACTTACTAAGCATGTTTAGTGGGTGTTTTGATTTACTCAATTTTATTGACTTTTTTGGGCTTTTAAATTCTTTTTAATTTTGGAAGTGTTTGAGTAACTCAAAATGTTTTTAATCTAATTAATATTTTCCAACTTGTAACTTTTGGATAATTTTTAATTTATAAGTTACTTAAAGAAAAAGTCAATTCAAACACCAAGCTTTATGTTAAGCAAATAAACCTTTGAGTTAGTTCAACAATCAAATCTAAAGGTAGTTCAAAGAGTTTAGAAAAATATTTAAATTGACCAATATTCCTTTCACAATTAATGTTGCACTTCAACCTCGCATTCTCATAACTAGATATCTCGAGCGTGAAACAAAATCATAAGAACCAAAAAAAAAAAAAACTTAAAAAAAAAATCAGTAAATACTACTTTCCCTATTTTATAAATAAGTGATATTTAGACATTTGCCACACTCACAATACCCATGGTCATAGGTCCAAATACCCACCCTTTGTCATTGTCAATATCTTCTGTCTTAGTACATATTCTTTGCTCTTCCCCCCAAATCCCAACCCCACAAAAAAATGGATTATAAAAGACAACAAAGTAGTTGAAGTAATAGTCCCTCTTACTTGCATCTCTTTCTACTTTGTCCAACAAATCCAAATAACTTTCTAAATACCAATCACTAACTTCACTATCCAATGTTGGACCAAGTAACAAAATTTCAAAGTGGTGAATTATAAGAATCAGATTTTACCTATATGCTTTCTCAATTTGCTTCGTTTTGAATTAAAATATGAAGATTGTTAACTCTAACGCCGGCTGAAATCAGAATTTTTAAGTAAAGAGGTTTAAAATATAAGAATATTCAAAGGGAACATAATAATAAAATAAACTTTAAGTTATTCAATCACACGAGTTGATTAAAAAATACTAATTGATTAAAATGATATAAGGAGTCCAATATTTATTTCCATGCTCGATACTGACTCCATCGGGTAAAAAGAAATTGGGAAGGACCCGACTTCAATATCATGATGAAAATGGGACTCAAATCTTATTCGGTTAAAAACAACTAGCTCAAAAGGTAAGATTACCCAAACCAATATATATAGGCAGTCCAATCTATCTTAATCCACTATTAGCTTAATAGTGCCTATCAAAATTATGGGTATGTTTGGTATGAAGGAAAATGTTTTCCATGGAAAATGTTTTCCTAGAAAATGTTTTCCTGGAAAATAAGTAGATTTTGGACTTATTTTTTCATGTTTGGTTGGTGAGTAGAAAATATTTTTCGGAAATGATTTTTAGTGTTTAATTTATGTAAGAAAAATGTTTTTGAGGAATATCTTTCATTTTTACTAGAGTAGAAAATAATTTATGAAATTGAAAATATTTTTAAAAATAATTTTTTTGGGGGTGGTGGGGGTGGGGGTGGGTGGGTGGGTTGGAGGGTAGTGGGGATGGGGGCCGGGAAGGGGGTGGGAGTGAGAAAATAAAAATTTGAAGTTGATAGTATTTTTAAAAAACAAAATTAATTTTTTGGGGGGTGGGGTGGGGGGCTGGTATGGGTGGGTAGGGGGGAGGTAGGAGTTTAAAAATAAAAATTTGAAGTTGAAAATATTTTTAAAAAGCAAAATTAATTTTTTGGGGAGGGTGGTCAGGATCGGGTGAAAAAATAAAAATTTTGAAATTGAAAATATATTTTTTTTAAATTGATGTTTTTCCAAAAAAAAAATGTAATTTGAAATTGGGGGAGAGCTTTGGAAAATGTTTTCCTTAATTTTTGAAGGGAAGTCATTTTCCTTAATTTTGAGGAAAATGAGTTGATTTGGAAAACATTTTCCAGAACTTTTGTCCGAACCAAACATGAGAAAATTGAAAAACATTTTACAGAAAATGTTTTCCTTCATACCAAACACACTCTATATCTAGAATTTATAAATACGCATAATTTGAAAACTTAGTGAGGATGAATATCACTTGAACTTCCTTTTGAAAATAGCTAGACAATCAAAAAATGTATTTCATTTTTAATTGGGTTCATATCTTAGATTTATGGCGCTCAAAATTATTATTATTTTACTATTTGAAAGTAAATGTGTATTTGTTCAGGAAAAGTAATGTTTAAAATTACAGATAATTAATGTTTATTATTTATTGGAAAAATTATTTGGAATAATACCTTTTCATTAATAATTAATGATTTTAGTGATATTTTTTTATTTATTACAATTTATAGCAACACAATGTTAAATATGTAATATGTACTAAAAGTGAATTATGAATGTAATAAATATGTATTAAAACTGTTTTTAAAAATATATCATATTTGTTTTGTAAAGAAATTGACACATGACATTATAAGTGTATTAAAATTTGTGGTGAATGTATTAATCATCACTAAAGTTTGTATTATATGTGAATAATAATTGTTTTTTCTAATATGTATTAAAATTATATTATAAATGTATTAAAGTAATCAAGTGAAAAAAAAATGTTATTGCTACAAATGGTAAATACTCTTTTTAGTATGATATACGGAAAAGGGCCTAAAATACCTTTGAAGTATTTAAATGGTACAAAATTACCCTTCATCCACCTATTAGCTCAAAAATGCCCTTCTCATCCACCTATTGACTCCAAAATTCCCTTGTCATCCATCTTTGGGTTGAAAAATGACCACTTATTTAATTGTTTTAAAATTAAACTCTTTAAATATTTTTTAAAATACTTGGCGTTCAAATATTTATTATAATTTAATTTATTAATATAATTTATAAACCAACTCACTACCCACTCATTACTAACTAAATTGCACCCAGTTAATAATCCAATTATAATATCAAAATCACCATAAACACTACTTAAACACGATGAAACTATAGATTCCTAAAAATGACATCCAAAATCATTCGAGTCCAAATCGAAGCCCCAACTAAATTTAGGTTGAGCCGCTTATTTAGGAGGAGACTTTCAATAGGATTCTCTTTCAAGATTGAATTAGAAATTTATGATTAAATGTAAAGAAGTAATACATCCCGAATTAATTCATGCACCTTTTAAAAAATAATTTTATAAATATTTATGATTTATTTTAAAACCTTTAATATATTATTTTGAAAAAAAGTTACATATGAAGTAACATCACATAATTGAGACGTAAGAATAATTAAGATAAACATACTCAGACTTAAGTTTATCGGTAATTTTTATTTAGACACTTGAATGTATGATAATTTACTACTATAGATATTTTCTCCTCAAATTTTTAAAAACACTCAATTGGCAGTAGCTTTTCTGTTGTTGCATTAATAATGTGACAGATTTATTAATTTGGAGGGGTTTAATTAGTAATGAGTGGGTAGTGGATTTGTTTATAAATTATACTAATAAGTAAAATTATAACAAATAGTTGAGCGCCACATATTTTAAAAAAAATTAAATAGTTTAAATATAAAATCATTAAATAAATGGTCAATTTTGATCAAAAGGTGGATGACAAGGGTATTTTGGACCCACTTGGTGGGTGTGATGGATATTTTGGAGTCAATAGATGGATGAAGGGTAATTTTCTACCATTTCCGATACTTTGAGGGTATTTTAGAACCTTTTATGTATAGTATATTTATGTAAGTTTCCCATCATTATTTACTCTTAGGGAGGTAAATGCATGGTTTGAGAATATTTTTACAGAAATTCTAATTTTTTTAAATGCTTGGTAGCGATAGAAATTTGATTTTATTTGCATTGTTTAT
>JAKWIY010000528.1:0-35115 GCA_027704805.1 Solanum corneliomulleri
CATGAGTATTTAGGTGACCTATAAGATATAAAATGAAAAGAATTTGAATTATCTTTCCAATGCCACCGAGTTTTTTAATTTTCGAGTTCGTATGAGGGAGATATGCATGTTTGAAGCTGCATTGTCTAGATGAGGAAAGTTCACCTGATTTTAAAGGGGTATTTTGGTGTTTTCATAACCCAATTAATTGAATCTGTTTTTTGTAAATTTTTTGGGTATAAACTGATTTGGTTCAGTTTACGCTTCATAAAATTATGCTAGGGTTTTGAGAGTAGAGAAAAGAGGAGAAGAAGCAAAGGATTCGTCACGTTCTTGAAGTGTAGCTTGTGGATTTTGCGAAAGGGTAATACCCACGAGGTATGTGATATCAGATACCACTGGGTTCATTCACCCACGCACCAATCATGATTTATCATAGCGTATTTACGTTCTTGAAAGTAGAGAAATTGAGTTCTTGATGAATTTTGTTGAAGTTTATATTAGGTTCTTATTTGTTGAGTTCTTGAGAAGTTCTTTAGTTAGTTTCATGAGATTTGGAGTTATTTTTTAATAGTCTTTATTCTTGTGTTGGGTATTCTATTGTAAGTGTTTGGGGAAGGAACTTATTGAATCTAGATGAATTAGGGTCAAAAAACGAGTAAGAAAAATCATCAAATTTATGGGGTAAATAAGGGTGGAGCATTGCACCACTCAGAGCGCCCCTTATCAGATTCTGAAGTTTGGACTCTGGGGCACTGCTTAACTCAGATCACCCTAACGCAGCTTCTGCAGTTTGGTTTCTGGCGCCCAACGCCACTCAGAGTCAGGGTCGTCATGCCTTTCCCATTTCTTTCCTTTAGAGTTTTCTTGAATCATGCCAATAATTTCTACCAACTAAGGTAAGTCTAAACATCATGATATATGTCACGCACCGAGCCTACACCCTGGATGTGCCGACACTCAATGACCATTGTTGACCTTTAGCGGATCCTTGGTATAGCTAAATTAACTCAGGGGAAGACTTAACTCGGTACAAAAAAACATTCTTATAAATTAACTTGGAATAAATAACTTGGCCAAAATGACTCTTAAGTCTTATAGCAAAATATCTGCAATATAAAGAAGAGACTCAAAATTAAATGTGTCCAAAAGGCATAACTCACTCATATGTGTAATTATTTCCAATTTGAAAGTGAAAATACAATTTTTCATGTGGAAATATATGTTGCAACAATATTAAGAATTGTGACGCTATAATGTTACTCTTGAACAATATACTTTTAAGTAGAATATTGAATAATTTTGATTTATATTACTAAAATCTAAACAAAAATAAGCATAATTACTCCATTCTTATAATATTACAACCAAAATTACTGTCCAAAAGCAAAATCGTCATCACACCAACCATTTGAATTTGAACATTGCAAAAAACTACCATCAATATAGATTGCTCATATTTAAGAAAATTATTAGGCTTAATGTCACACAGATATAAATGGAACTCTCATTGTTATTTGAAAATGAAGTTGTTAATCTCATTCATACAAATCGTAGAAAAACTAAAAATGAAACAAGGGGGTGAAAGTGAACAATATATGTATGTGTTCACAACAATTTATTAGATAGACGATAAAGTAATACAATTAAAATCTTTCATACAAAGTAACATTTTTTTAGCAATCTTTATTTAAATTAATTTTGAATGTAGACAATTTACAATATGGATATTTAAGCATATTGGATAAACTATTCAAGTATTATCACACTCATCATACACTAATAGAAGTTTTGCCGACTAAGTAACACTTACAAGAACAATAACACAATGACAAATAAAAATAAATTTCCACAACAATGCAAAATGATACAAGAATTAAATAAAAATATGGATTGCATACCAAATTTAATATGGACAAAATGAAAAGAAAACTTAAAACTATGACCTAATAAACAAAAGACCTCAAGGAACGGGTCATATCTTCTATACTTTTAAGTTCAACTATTTTACGGTAATAAAACTTCTTTTTTCATGATTTCATCTCTTATACTTCTAACTTCAACTATCTATCCTAAGAAAGCTAACTTCTGAATGATGTCATTTGTTCTTCTCCTCTCCTCAGTTAGCTTCTTGATCATATGTTATATCATTATGTAGGAAGAAGATTAGAGAACCATATATGACAAAAAAAATTACAATGATCTAGGGACAAGCAAATTTTGGTGATAATTTATTGGAATATATAGTGATATGTAACTGTCTTTTTACCTATCAGAGTTCAATAATAAGATATATTGAATCATGACACATAAATTTTATTTTTTATTTCAAAATTCAAAAAGTCACTGAATTGAAAGAGTTTCAATAATGAGACACATTGAATCATGACACATAAATTTTATTTTTTATTTCAAAATTCAAAGAGTCATTGAAAGAAAGTCAATAATAATATATCCGGAACAAGCATACATTTATAATGAAAAAGATGCAATAAAAGGGGGAAAGTTCAAGCTTAATGCTTGTGGCTCTTAAGTAATTGCTTGAACCAATAGGCGGACATTTTCGGATATCGTTTAAGTGTTGTGTAATCAACATAGACAATACCAAATCTAGATGTATAACCAGATCTCCATTCAAAGTTGTCTAGCAACGACCACGCGAAGTAGCCTATGACATTAGCTCCTTCATCGATAGCCTTCTTTAGTTCGGCCAAGTAACTTCTGTAGTAATCAATCCTTTTCGTGTCATGCAATGCCTCTGAAAGGGATATATTCCCTGCATAATCCATACCTGAGAATCATCTATGGGTAAGTCCTCATAGCGATTTTTTAGTTGGTCCGAAAAATCAAAAAAGTTATAGAAGTTAACCATTCTCTGATAAAAGGATGGTAGGATTTCCATAGTGTTCTTTTACATAGTTGACAGCTTTGTAAAGACCCCAAGGCACAATGTAGAGCCAATAGGAGTGTGCCTATAGGCGTTAAAATTAGCTAAAGGTTAAGATGTAGTAGTAGTACTTTTTAGTTACAAAAGTACCAACTCCAATGTGCTTACCCTAGGACCGATTGGTACTCCCTTGCGATCATCTGCACCAGCAAAAAAGAAATGAATCGGAATCGACAGAACTTCTTAATGTACAAAATCAGAGCATGTTTTTGCTTACCCTATGTTTTTTTAAAGGCGAAAAGCATAAAAAAGTGACATGAACAACATTTATTTGAAACCCTGATGACTTTTAAGGGCATAGCGGAAAATAAAGAAGTAAAAATCTTACTAGCAAATCCACAGTTCTGATCCTGCTGGTAGGCAAGGGCTTTTAGTTTGGATACATGATCATATGCATAAAAAGTAGTATAGTGATTTATGCCCACATAATCTATCGATCCTTTCACCATCTTAATCTCTTCTGTTGTGAATTTAGGTAACCGATTTCCAACAATATTTTGCATTGTTTTCGGGTACTCTCCATGTACTAGAGGATGCAAAAACCTGCAAGTTATAAACTGCTTAAAGAAACGAAACATCACTAAGAATCGACCACTCTAAGTAAGCAATGTACCATCCCAATTCAAAGTCTCTTGCTCTTTGAGCTGCATAATTGTCAGCTTTCGATCTAGTCAGTGGTTCGTACCACACAAAATCCAATATTATTCCAAATTTTCCCTTCTGCTTCTCCTGTCATTGCATTTAGAAGTACTTTGCATTATCACGTTAGCAGAAAATATCTACAAGTAATCATCCAGTTGGTTAGTGTATAATCCTACTTGATAGTTTTTGCGATATCTATGAGCTGCAGCAGCATGGCTCAAGATCATATTATGTGCAACAATGTAAGGCTCAGTTGCAGAGTCCCCTGCTGTACAGTTACCAAATGCTTTAGAACACCTTCCAGGTGCAAAGAATCCAGTATCATATCCTAGATCAGCAACAACTCTTGGTTCATTAAATGAGAACCAATTCTTCACTCTATCTCCATATGTCTTGAAGCAAAATTCTGCATAATCAGCAAAATCTTTCCTACAAGATTTATATATCGAATCACTTGCTTTCCGAACAAAAAAGTTATCAAAACTATAATTTGGTGCAAATTTTTTCATATACTTACACGACTTCACGACTTAACCATCCTTTATACCTATTTTGAAGTGCTTGAGGTAAATCGTAGTGATTAAGATTAACATACGGGGTAATGCCTGCAAAAAAAATGTATGTTCATCAAGCTTTCCAGATTGATTATCGCGTTCAATTACATCACAAAAAAATTGTGACAATGATACAAAGACAAATGTAACAGTTTACATATTAAATCATATTTAAAGAAGTTTGGGAAAATGCATATGTAGTCCCAACTTATGCCCAAAATCTCAGAAACGCACACATATTATACTAAGATTTTATTACTCCCTTCCCTGAACTTATTTTATGAATAATTTCTACTCTTTTCGACTTATATGGTTCTATCGTCTAGGTCTGGCGCGTGCTGACAATTTTTTCAAACTACCTAGTTGATAGTGCTACATAGAAAGGATAGATATTATAAAATAAGTTCAGGGGTAATCGGACTTTAGTATAGTATAAGTGTGTCTCTGAGATTTCGGGCATAGGTTGAGGTTATTTATGCATTTTTTCAAAGAAGTTTAGTAAATTTACCTCTTTTGAGCATATAGTTAATCAACTTGTTGTAATAAGTAACACCCTTCCAGTTTATTTTTTCAGTTCCATCTACATTGGAAAAGTGTGACACAGTTTATTTTATTATTTATGTAATGGGCTAAGCTATTTTAAAGTTGAGAAGTGGAAAAAAGAAAGGAAATGATCAAATTACTTGGGAAAATCCTGGACCATGAAATTGAGAAACGGTAGGCATCAAAGTTCAGCTTTACCATTAGATCAATATCTTCCTGTACAAATACAATTTGATCATTTTTCATGTCATAAAATCATAAATCGAACTAATTTGAGAGTTTATTAGAAATACTATATGTGACTCTAAGGTATGGATAAAGTCGAGTCCGGTACTCTACCATCCAAAGATCCCAAGTCGTGTGATTACACTGGATAAGAGTGTTCACGGGTCGGTCTGTAATGGTTATTGATCAGAATCAAACCAAATCAATTTAATTGGTTTTTATATTATCAAAATCAAACATGAACAAAATATAATATACATTTATGGATTTGTTTATTATCAATTTCAATTTGGTTTGATTATTCATTATTTAACGATAACAAAAAATTCATCCGAACGAAAAATAGTTAGAATGACTAACGTTACATAACTTTCGATGATTGAATTTACTGTGAATAAAGTTTCAAAATTCACAATTTTTCCCTAGGAGTCATTCCTAGTCCCACCAAGAACTGTCATACAGACTTAACTACATGAAACAGATAAGATAAATGTTCTCGTCTTAGACTTTTATTGGTTTCATAAATATATTATAAATAAAATTTGATGAAGACAAATATAAGATATTCAAAATTGTTTATAAAAATAATATGTTATGCATGTATAATAAAAAAATGTAAGTATGTAATTTTTCAATTTTGTTCATTATTTCTTTGATTTTTTTTAACAAAATCAAAACAAATATAATACCAATCAATTTTTAAAAATCTAAAATCAAATTAAACCCAACTCAAGTGAAATCGGTTTGGTTAGATTTTTCTATTTGAATCAATTTTTATTCAAATCGTGAATATCTCTATGATTTGATATTTGGATATGTTATTGGAGTTCGGAGCCTAAAGGTGAAAAATGTTAATAAAAATTCAAAAAAACAGTATATGAAATTTCTTTTTAACCAAAAGAGCGATTTTGTCCGCTTGAAAAAGTAAAATCGCTGCAATAGCAGCGATTTGTTAAATTTGATTTTTTTTAAGAAAAAAAAATTAAACAAAATCGCTCCCAAAGCAGCGATTTCTAAACTAAAATTTTCTTTTTTTAATATGTCGCTACTGAGGCAGCGACTTAAGTTTTTTTTTTTTTTGCCTTTTTATAAAAAAAAAGTTTAAATAATTTTTTTTTAAAAAAATCAAATCGCAGCGTTGTTTAATTAAATTTTTTTCTTTTTTTAAAAAAATCAAATCGCTAAAAAAGATTTTGATTTAAAATCGCTGCGTTGGCAGCGATTTAATTTTAAAAAATAACAAAAAATTTAATTAAAAACCGCTGCGATTTGAATTTTTTTTAAAAAAAATATTGAACTCAAGTTGCTGCCTCAGCAACGACATAACAAAAATATAATAATAATAATAATAATATATATATATATATATATATATATATATATATATATATATATATATATATTGAATATCGCTCCCGAAGGAGAGATTTTGTTTAAAAAATATTTTTTTTAAAAAAAAAATTTAACAAATCGCTGTTATAGCAGCGATTTTACTTTTTTTTGACGGACAAATCGCTACTTAGTGAACCATTTTGCCGTTTTAGTTTTAAAAAAATTCATATACCGTTTTGAAATTTTTGTTAACATTTTTCACTCTTTAGATTCCGAACTCATTGTTATTTTTGTAAAATGATACGAGTACAATATTCCATTATTAATTAATTAGTTAACTAGCTAATTCTACCTGAGTCAAATGATATTTTTGACTTTATCATCATATTGGATTCTCAAATTTTGTATAATTATGTTGTCACATCCCAAAAAGAGTAATATAGTCCTAATCATTTTGTCTATCAATATGGTTGGTGATGGTTAAAAGAGACTTTCACCCAAAGAAAATTTTTGTGTTGATTGTAATTGAGACACTCTGAATTATTTAATATATACTTCCACACCATCAACGATAGTAGCTTATTTGATTTGCTTTATAATTTACTCAATCTACATGCCATTCTTTCATTTTTAATTTATCTCAATAATAAGAGTATTTTGTCTCAACTTCTTTATTCTTGTACGTCTTTTTAAAAATTTCGTAAAATACATTTTTTAGTCAAGAATCGATCAAAACAAAATTCTCTAAGATTTGTATACATCGCAATCGCCCGAAATCTCATTTTTATGTGATACGAAGTAGGTTATTGTATTTTTCTTTTTTTTCTTCTTATTTACGTCAGTATTTTAACAAGTTTTAAGAGTACTTTGATATGTATCAACGTCTTTTTAGCTTTTTAAAATTAGTATCTAATCAAATACGGCTATACAAATAAAATAAAACATAAAAAGTAAGAGCATAAACTTTTATATATTATGTTTAAAAAATAAACCATATAAGACGTAAAGTTTTTTCTTTTTCTATGTCTCACAACCAAGCGACAATTGACCATTGAAGGTAGCTAGTGTAAAATAGCTAGGATCGTCCACCCTTAAACAGATTTTTTTAATCAGATTTTTTAATCGGATTTGATCTTAAAAATGTAAAAACTCACGAAATCCAAATAAATTGCGCAGTTGGATTCTGAATATCAAAGCTCTTTTTTCAGAAGTTAAAAAATATTCCATATGTCCTTAATTACATGTCCATTTTTATTTTTTTTAGTTGTCTCTAATTACTTGTTCATTTTGACAGATTAAGAAAGGATACAAAAATTAAATTATATATCCTCAATTTATTATTTTGAAAATGTCAAGTTTTAATTAATTCATTTCATTATTAAGGGGTAAAATCGTAAACACAATATATCAATTATTGTTTTCTAATTAGAGACAGAAGAATATTTTTTTAAAAAAATATATGTTTGAGAAAAAATTAAACTTTGAAATACCTTTAAAAGGATGATCGGACACTAACTATATTCCTTTTTCAAGAATGTTTTTTTTTTTTATATTTATTGTTCAAGCATGAATTATTTCTCACTAAAAATACTTTTACGTTTTTTCGAAACAAGTTCAAACTTGGTGGTAATATTCAGCTTACTTTATAGTGGTGGTACTGATCCGCAGAGACCTCTCCACTTGCATTATTTGGCTCACGTCCTGTTTTAACACCAACAAAAGAGCTCATACATGGATCGAAATTGTCCAAAAATCATGATAATATCTATTTCCTCCGTTTCAAAAAGAATATTGCAGCGAAAGTGATTTTAAATTAAAGTTATGTCAAACGTATAAAAATGTTATTTAATCTTATAGACTTAAACATATCACGTGAAAATTAGAATAAAATTATACTGTTACCAAAAAATGAAAGAATGATTCTTTTTTAAACGGACTAAAAAGAAAAGTATATCATTATATGTACCGGGCTGTTTGATGAAAGCGTCCCAAACACTAGGTCCACGACCATCCTTGCTAGCCGCACCTTCTACTTGATATGCAGAAGTTGATGTACCAAACACAAAACCCTTTGGAAAGCTCGCTCTGTTCAATCCTCCCGTGTCGAAAACCGTCGTCTCTGCCAACACATTATCACTCTCAATAGCCATTAATATTAAGGCAAGAAACAAAAGCAGCGATTTCATTATTTTCTCAATTGATGAAAAGCAGTAGCTAGTGAGTGGAACGGAGTGGAGTGTAGGATACATATACATATATTGGGAGGCAATGCTATTTATGGAATATATTAGGTAATGTTTATGTGAGTGGAATGACCAAGGGGGGACATATTGCTCGTTACAAACGTGTGCAAACTTAACTGTTTCTTTTTATAAAACTTTATCTTGATTACTCACTCCACTTTCTAGTCTATTATCTAGTTATTTAGATGGAAAATAAGTTATTCATATATAAAATCATTATCACATTTGATTGACAATTTAATTAGAAACTTGCATAATTAATTAATACATATATAAGTTATAAGGAAAATTATGTATTAAATCATTGAAATTGATGGGATCGGTAAAGCAAAGAGGTTTGTTGCATGCATTAGCATTAAAACAATTTGCCCCTCAAAAAAATTACCACATTTTTCACCAGATTTATGAAGAATATGTTTGTAAATAAGCTTTTTTATTTGAGAAATTATGTAATGCATGTTTAATATATCGAATGAAACACTATATAAGAAATAATCTGCATACCTAAAGCAAGAATAATGAATACATGCATTATTAATGTTAGCAATATAAATACTAATACAACATATTCAACATTATTCTTATATATTACATCAAACGACCCCGAGTATATAGAATATATCAAAAGATGAAAACGGTAGAATAAAGTGATAAAAGATGAGACTTTTCTTATTCTCGAGTTGAGGGTGCAATGTGAACTCTTACCTCTATTTATAGATTACATATAGAAGCATACAAATGATTGTCCTAAACATACATTAACTATGGACATTATAATAGAAGCTTTTTCTTCTTTTTTTTTTTTTTTTTGGGGGGGGGGGGGGTGATTGAGTAGTACTCGTTGAGGATTTATGTCTACAGTGATGGTCAAGCTAACTGTATCATATCATTCTCTCTGGATAGCTAATGTGTTTCATTAAAAACTTATTAAAAAAATTATAGTCAAAGAAAAAAAGTACAAATCTTTAATACGCATTGTTTATTGTCTTGTTAAAAATCTTGTCAAGAAAACTCAAGGGGACAGAAATCTAGTTAAGAGAAAAAAAGAGTGCACGTATTTTACTCATTCCAATACAAACTTTCTTGTACATGACACATTCCTATTTTGTATACATTTTTTTGGCTCGTATCTAGAAAAAAGTTGACAAATAAATTATTCTTCATTCAATTGAGTTAAGCAAGTGACATTGTCTTCATATAATATTATAACTTCCCTCTCAAAGAAAATCATTCATTATTTGGACTAACTTGAATAAGTATATAAATGATTGACTGTCCTATAGAATATGATAATATTGCAAAGAAATAAATTTCGTGCAATCAAACGCTATGTAGATCAAATAATCTCCTTCATTTGCATAACCAACAAGCTCTCGACGATATTGGTTACAAATAACAAACTAACAGTTGATTTACTTAAATATCTTAATATAAAAGTGAAATTACATCTAGTTTACACATTAAAAAATATTACCATCTCCTGCATAGTAATAACATGATATGTACCAATTGCACTAGAACATGATAATTTATTAGATTAACATTAACCTTTTTTAATGTAAGTAATCTTTTCTCAAGATATCATCCAAATTGTTGGGATCGTTGCTCTGGATATTGTTTTCTCAGAGTGAAACCAGCTGGTTTCATAGCTTTAGAATTCTACTGATCTCAAGTACTCCATCTTCATCATTGCATATAGGAATATAGTAATTAAATAAGAAATGACATGATCAGAAGAATTGTGTGAAATAAGTGAATTTATCTAGTCGAGGCATTATTGATTGATTGAGACAAAATGATTCCCTCAATACAGTTTTCATATCCCTCCGGACAGAAAATCATATATCGAATAGAGGGTACTCCGCCCCGTAGAGGATACAACACACAAACCATTGAGATGTTCAATAGAATTGTTTTAAATACCTTTTGAATTTCCAAAAAAAAAAATCGTATAAACTTCATTATTTATCTAGGTAAGAAAACAATTTCAGTTTGCAAATATCAACTTTTTCATGCATATTCCCAAAGTAATACTAGCCATAGGTATGCAATTGCAATAGTTGATGTGCCAACACACAAAACCTTATCGCTCTAAGTTGATGAAAAGCATTAGCTAGTGAGTGGAGTGGAGTATAGGAGATATATAGTAGGAAGCAATTCTACTTTTGGAAAATAAATTAATTAATAGGTAATGTGAGTGGCAGGATGAGTATGATTACTCACTCCACTCTCTAGTCTCTAGTGATTTCCAAACTCTAATTACTTTTAGTATCATATAATACATAATTTAAGAGAGAAAACTAGTTGTATGTTTGTCTAGTTTTATCGAATTTCCAAAATTAGAGAATATTGTAGATTGTGTATTTAATATACTACTCCTAGAAGAAGATTTTTGTCGTAAAATGAACATATAAGAGTAGTATAATATATTAAAAGATGAAAATAATAGAAAAGAGAGACATAAAATAAAAGTATTTTGCTTTTTGTTTTTATTTTTAAGTATTTACGCTTAAAAAATGTGATAGAGTATTACAAGTTGTCACAAACATTACTAGTTAATATCATTGTGATTGAGGGGTCGGGATGATCTATTTCTGGAGTAGTGAACATCAAGAAGTTAATTAATTTCCACAACACTCCTTGAACGTTCATGTTTTGATAGATAATGTGCCTCATCAAACTTTTACTAGGAAAAATCTTTTGGAAAGAATTATTTTGAAGAAAAAGAGTACACATTATAATGATTTATGATTTGGTTTGGTTGGTGACGTTAAAAAAAAAGATTTGTAATTTGATTTTGTTTGATATTAAAAGAAAAAGTAAAGTTAAATCGAACTCAAATCTATTAGACTAAAAAATTGGATTGTTAATTTTTTAATATATTTGTGGTCTTTTAGAACAAAGGCTAGTTCATTTTAGATATCAAAATGTAATGAAGTGATTTATTTCGTATAGTAGAAAATCAATTTAATTTGATTCTTTTCCGTAAAATATATTGTAAATTATATAATTAAGTGGATAGTTATAGATTATGAAACTGGTTTTTGAAATTTGTATGAGCACTTACCCAATATATATGTAATTTTATTTTTATACAATTATAAAAATCTTTCTAACATATTATACGACATCTTCTCGTGAAAGTCATTCATCAAAATATAGAAGTTTTGGGAACACAGATTTACTAGTTAGTAGTATAAAATATATTTTTACTATTATTTTCGCTTACTGAACTTATTTTTGTCTTAAAAAAAAATAGGTTGAGTTGTTGAATAAACTTTAATCTGTTATAAACAATTTGTATTATAGTGAATGTCTAATCATGTGGAATCCTTGTAGGATATGGTTAGGAATCCTATTTGGGGACCAAGTAAGGTTTTCCCTATAATTAAAGGGTTTTCCTTCATTGTAAACAAGGTTGGTGAAAGATCTATGAATCCTGAATATACTTCAAGAGAAATAAGAAGTCTTTTCTCTTCTCCCTACTTTCTTCTTCTTCTTCTTCTAAATTTATATAGTTTCATAACACGTTATCAGCACGATTGTTCTATTCTTTAAGAATGATGAAGAAGCGGAAAAAGTGCAAAAGACATCTTGCATAAGTTATGCAATAAGGTTCTTATATCTTTAAGGTATGGTTTATCTTTATATTCTAATTATTTATGTAACAGATCTGGAGGTACCATCTAAAGTAAGTATTTAAAGAGACTTGTCAAATTTCTATACATTTAATATTAATCGACTGGGAAGAAAATTCTTTAATTTATTTTAATAATTAAATAAGCACAATTTAGTGAAAGATATGTTTTCAATCTTTATATGAGGTACGTGATCTATTAAACTATATCTATTAACTGCTATTGTTGGTTATAAGAAATCAATATTCTCAATTTTGTGTGTAATTATAATATGTGATCATATTAATGATCATCAAAAGTGATAAATTTGCAATTATTTTAAAGGCTTGAGGTTGAGCCTCATTGTGGGTAAGACGATAAATTTAAGTTTTATCGCACCAAAAAAGATAAGACGATGGATTCAAGTCTAATTGCACCAAGATGGTAAAACGATAGATTCATGTTTAATCGCACCAAGAGGGTAAGACATCAGAATTCTTGATGCTTTGTGATGAAAGATGTTGGATTCAAGTCCCTCATTGATTTATTACATAAGACGTTGAGTTTGAGTCTCAATGCACCGTATTGATGATATTATGATGACTAAGGGAAATAATGAGTTTTTGATAAAATTAGTCATGAAATATATCTCGTTAAGCAGATCCATTCCCTAAAGTGAATGTAGTAGTGCATAAATGTCTAAAAGAAGACAATTGATTGAATGATGCACATGAATATTGAATGAGGTACTAAGTTATCAGAATTTGATGTACTTAGATGATTGTGTTCCATTCATGAAGAATGAGAGCCTTTGATAAATGGTAAAAATACAGATCCATTCTTTAGAGTGCATGAGGTGATAAGCCGCCATGCTAGACGTGAATTTTCTTGTACTCCTTGTTAACAAGGCAAGTTAATTGTGAGACCATCATAAATGAAAGTTGAGATTGAATTCTCTGCGTTCTAGGAACGTATACAGATATTTATGGACCTAATCATCCACCTAGTGGATTGTTTAAATATTTAATGGTCCTAATAAATGTTTCTTCTATATGATCTCATGTGTGCCTATTATTATCTCGCAACTTGATGTTTGCAAAAATGTTGGCACAAATAATATGTTAGATGCACAATTTTCTTCAGTTAGTTCATTCAATGATGGAATCACGACTCACCTAAAGGGTAAAGTAATTGAGAAGAAATAAATCTAAAAATTACTCTTGGAGTAATAAAATTGAAATTTACTCATAAAATAGTAAATCATAAATTTACTAAAGCAAAAGGCACATGGCGTAGTAAACTTGGAGTTTACGAGTACTACTAATTTTATTAGTTGGCATGAATAATTTGGTCATCCCAAAGATGTGCACACTGAGTAATGGACATATATTGAAAAAATGAAGATTCTTCCAGAATTCTTTACGCTGCTAGTTCTCGTGATAAAGTTGATTGGATCAACTAAAGTTGGGACTAAATCCCTAAATTCTGAAAAGTATAAAAGGTGAATATGGGTCCATTTACCTATCATGTGATATGATAAAAAGATGCATCAATAAGATAATCACATGTGTCTTTGTTGTCAACCAGTAGTTTGACATTCACAAAATTGTTTGTGCAAAAATAATTGAGTTAAGAGCACAATTTCAAAATATGTAATCAAGACAATTTATCTTGGTAATATTGATAAATACTCAAGATGATGTGACACTAAATGTCTCACATAGTGAATCATTGCTTATGAAAATAAAGTTTCATGTGTTGATCTGAAATATGATATTACATACAAACATAATTGTATGAATCAAACCAATAAGTTATGATCAATTTTTCTATTAATTGGTTTATGGTCAGGGACCAAATAGTTTTCATCTGATAATTTTGATGTGCAATATATGATTAATGAATATACTATGATGCACAAAGATAGATTCTCCAAAAGATTGAGATATATGTTACGTTGTCTAACATAAGTGGGAGATTAGAAGCAACACAAAAGTTGTAAATACTCCTATTGAATGTCCCTTAAGGATAAAGTCTATGACATACATGAAGCATGATAGACTAATCAATTCTAAATAAAATAATCCTTGAAAAAGGGGAGGATCAAAGAATCAAAATGATCATAATAAGGAGAGAATGCGCTCTTGGAGAGCCTACGACATAACACTTTATGAAACCTCATAAGAGGGTTAGCTACCTAAAAATAATGAAGTGATGAGATCTCAATAACTTTTGTCGTATTGTGAATCGATACAAAATGATATATCGTTGACGATATCTTTGATACAATAGTGCGCAATATTGTAAAAGATTATGAGGATATGAATTCTACATCTATTAAAGCATACTTGTATAGAAATAATTATCAAGTGAAAAGTGGAATGATGCATCTTGGTAAGCGTAAAGCTTATTTGACTTGCAATCTAGTCACTAGAATATATCATACATTTAATATTGAATGTTATCACTTGAAAAAATTAATATGAAAAGTCATGAAGGATTCAAAATCTAAAGTATGTGCAAGTTTTTGGAGAACTTGTTTATAATCTTTATAAGAATTAAATCGATTCAAAATGCATGAAGCATATACAAATATTGTTGTACAAGTTGATAACTAGAATTGAATCTCTTGAAGAGTTTTCAAAAGACAATAGATTATTTGCTTAAAGAAGTTAAAGTAAGGAATTTGCAGAAATATTTGATCTTGAAGGAAAGATTCATGAAAGCAGATAGGAGAATACATATTTCGTCAAAGTTTTTCTACTCATGAGCTCCCAAGAATGGTGATATCAACATGCAAGAGGTATGTTCAAGTAATACTATAATTGATTTATTCATCATGTCCCTACCAACTACAACTTTCAAGAAGATGATGCACAAGCTTGGAAAACGAAGATTCTAGTCTCTGAATTGATGTTGTCATTAGGGGGAGTTAATACGCGATGTACTCTTTCCTCACAAGGTTTTGTCCCACTGAGTTTTCCTTGTAAGGTTTTTAATGAGGCATCCATAATGCGTGTTATTAGATATGTGTACTCTTTTTCGTTCATTAGATTTTTTTCCCACTTGGTTTTATCTAGTAAGGTTTTAACGAGGCACATAATCTACCGACATTCAAGGGGGAGTGTTATAAACAATTTGTATTATAATGAATGTCTAATCATGTGGAGTCCTTGTAGGATATGGTTAGGAATCTTACTTGGGGACCAAGTAAGGTTTTCCCTATAAATAAAGGGTTTTCCTTCATTGCAAACAAGATTGGTGAAAGATCTATGAATTCTGAATATACTTCAAGAGAAATAAGAAGTCTTTTCTCTTCTCCCTACTTTCTTCTTCTTCTTCTAAATTTATATAGTTTCATAACATAATCAACGTTTTAAAATTAAATGAACTCAAGTTAATTTACATACAAAAGATATATTTAAAAGTAATAGGCTATGACGTTAAAATCTTTGATATGTCACACACAATATATATGAAACTACAAAAATATAAGAGTAAATTTTTTTTCAAACATACCACATATGTATTTTATTTTATTAGACTTAAATACAAAAATAAATGTCTTCTTTTATTAAAATCATTCATCTTTCAAGGCATTCATATGGAAAAACAATTAAATTAAATGACTTGTATACAAAAATAAATCTCTTTATTTTTTAACTTTTTAATTCTAACTTTTCATATAGCCTTAAGACCACACTAAATACAAATCAACCGTTGTTTCCTTTTTCAGTCAGCATTTCACATGACCTACGGATCATAAGATTAAAGAGTATATTTATACTCCCTTCATTCATATTTATATGTCTTCTTTATCAAAAGTAGATGGTCCTTGATGCTTGTTATTTTACAAAACCATTTCATAAATACATTATTTTATCCTTGAGAGTTATTAATCTTGAAAGTATGAATTTGACCAATCAAAGAAAACTAAATGATTAATTTATGTTTATTGGTAAGTTTAATTAATCAAAATAAATTAATTATGTTTATTTATTAAAAAATTTAAATTTTTTTTTGTTTATCCATTTTATAATTAATATTGGTAAAATGATAAATTCACTATATCAATTATTATTTTTTAATAGATATATTAATTCAAAAGTGGACGAGTAATTAAGAATAGAAGAAATAGTAAAGCAATATTTTACTTATTTGGTATAAGTCCCAAATTTTCAAGGTGCAGGATTAATAATTTTATGTGAATTAATAAATAAATTGGGAGGAAAGTTGCTTTAAGACAGTCTTGTGTTTGATGAAAGGTAGATTATTGTGGTGTGTGGACCCAAGTTTATTCATTAACTATGCCTACTCCACAAAATAAATTGTTCTCCTTTTATTAATTTTTTTTTATTCTTCTTGTTTACTATATTATTTTAAAATATCTAATAATTATATTATTTTAGAATATCTAATAATATTTGTTTAATTTATAAAATTAATAAATTATTCAATCTATTTTATCTTTGTGAAATCCTAAATATTGTTAATTTTTAATGATTAAATGACTTATATTTAATAAAAATAATTTGATAAAATTATTCCTATTATTTAGTGTCTCTTAATCCTTATATCAAATCAATAATAGACACATTACTGGACAAACAAAATATTATTTTAAAGTTAATTGTTAGACCCCGAAAGAACCTACCCGGAAGTTAATTAAATGACAAGGCCCGATATTGAAGTAAAAATCCAATAATACATAATTATATGTAAAAATTTAAGGAATCCCATAGTGTAATTCAATAATTACATTCTGTCCCCATAAATTTAGTATTTACAAAAAAATTCCTTAAATTTGTTGTTCTGTGATACTTTAGACTCTAGTGATACATGGTAAATGATACATGGTAAGTTTAAACTGTTGAGAAAAAAATGGGGAAAAAACGGTACAATTAATGTTGTTATTAAAACAGCTTAATTTAAGGTAACAAATCATTAATCACCATAAAATCAGCACGTAATTGGATATTGATTTCAAATTTTGAAAATCAAAATTATATCATCTATTTTGAAAACATTTTTTATGAACAATCTGTTAAATTTTGAACTACATTAATTTTATTGTTGTTACAGTGGATTTTTCAAGATGAATACTTCGATTTTGATGATTCATTGAAAGAAGAATTCAGCAATCCAGAAAATGGTACTATCAAGATTGAGGCTTCATCATCATCATCACCCCCTACACCATCTGAGGAATCATCATTTTCGCCTGAGTCTGATATTACTTTCTTGGATTTCGCTGAACCATCTTTCGATGAATCAGAAAACTTCTTCTTACCCAAGTACCCTTCCGTGGAGATTGATTGGGCAGCTCTTTGATACTTTGTTGTAGTATTACTTTGTTTTTTTTTTTTTTGTTTTTTATAAAAAAATATATCATGTATGGTGTCAGGTATGGTCTCCTGCAATGGTGTTTTTGACATTTGCAGAGGTTGGTGTAGTAGTGAATAGAGTCATGTAGAGAGTCATGTAATAGTAAAGGTCACTCACTCTCCATCTTGTTCATGCTGTGGTTTTTGTATATGCATTGAAGCAAAAGGGAGAGACTTTGTATCATGTATGTGTCTTGTTCATTTCTTAGCTTAATATAATCATATCAAATGTTTTAGTTGACATCCCATTGGAGAAATTACAAAAGATGACAATCCTCCAATCTTCAAGTTTTTTAAATTCTGTTTCCTCAACATCATACAATTACCGTTGTAAAAGAGGATTGATAAGAGCTACTATTATATTCCAAGAATAAAACAAGCAAAATCTCTCTTCTGAATCTTCAATCAGTGCATGAACAAGAGTTGATTAGCTATTCCACCATAGTAAACAACGATAACCTAGTCGAGATACATCTTAGCCAAGCAACAACAAGAACCCATATGGTTAATGGTCCTGATCCCCTGGTTATTGAGTAGCTTTACACGATCAAGGACTAAGAAAAAACAATCTTTCAGTATTCCCAAAAACAAAGAATCCACTTAGCTAGTCAAGTAAAATAAGGTCCAAACATGAAGATTATTGAAGTGAATATTGAAAATTTGAGGTAAATTATTAGTTTTATTTTTAAATAGTGACAGAAGTACCCGTTTACTTAATTTTGATCTAATTTGTTTCGTGATATATTAAGTGGCTTTTAAATTTTGTAAAATCGGGAAACTCGTAAGTGTTGAATTCACTAGTACTTTTCAGGTAAATCATTGGCAAAAAACAGTAAGGTAAGAGAGGTTTTCAATAAATAAATATATTTTTATACTTGCTAGTAGTATCATGTTTGCAATTGAGTATACATCAGATGATCAAAATCATTAAAAACAAAAAGTAAGAAAACTAAAAAAAAAACATGATTATTTTTCACTCATGCTCCTCTTGTCATTGGATCTCTCCTATTCCTAAGTCCTAACTACATAAAATAAAAGAATCTTGGAAACAAAAATCATTGTCATCTCCCCACTTGACATTACTCATTTGTTCTTTACTTCATCCTGCAAATACATTGGCAAACGACAACGTACATGTATCAGTGAATTAATTAAAACATTATAACATGTGATACATGTCTAATACATGTATCAGAAACATCGACTAAACAACATACACACTGATTCTATATGTATCATCAAGTACAGCTGATGAAGCATTTATTATACTTAGTGAATGATACATTATAACAATTTTCAAACAATGTATCAGTACATCAACTAAACAACTAATACCTTACTGATACATGATATAAGTTTTCAGGAATTCATACTACATGCAAAACATGTGATACATATCTACTACATGTATCAGTGCATTGACTAAACACTGTACACACAGATTCTATATGTATCATCAAGCACAGTTGATGACGCATTTACTAAACTTATTGAATGATACATTATAATAATTTTCAAAACTTCATGATACATATAAAATATTATGATACACAACAAATTCATGTATCAATTCACCATCTAAAACACTATACACACTTATTCAAATGTATCAGCAAGCACACTTGATTCCTTAAAGTTTTTACTAATTTAAACAACATTTTTAAGTACCAAAATACTAACCCGAGACAATGTAGGCCTAACAACAATGTTTGCTGCTTCTTTTTTCCTTTTTTGTTGTATTTTGACAACCTTTGATTTTGATGTTTCGCCAGAGTCTTTGTTTGAATCCTTCTGAAGATTCATAGGATCATGCAAAGACTTTTTCCTATTTTCTTTCCAATTTTCATCGTCGGAATCATATATCCTTTATTAATTAACGGATCCATTACTATGATGTAATAGAACAATTAACAAAAACAAAAAAGAGAAGAATATACGAATTGTAGATGGATTAATAATAAAAAGATGCTGGGTTCAAACGATTACAGATTAGGAAGAAATAGACGATGATGGATTCAAGAATAAAAAGAAGAAAAAAATGAAATATGCTGGGTTAAGAAGAATGAAGATGATTATGGAAAAAAAAGAACTGAAACTTGAAGGAGTAAGAAAAAAACGGTAGAAGTTAATGGAAGTTGTCCTGCTTCCTGAAATTTTTACTTTTTTAAATTTCAAATTATTTGAATTTTGAAATTCAAAATTACAAAATTTGGTCTTTTATTTAAAATTAATTAGATTTAATAATTCAAAATCAAAAAGCTGATTAAAAGGTTGAGTGTTTAAATGGATAAAATTTAAAATTCAAAAATTAATTTAAACACTCAACCTTTTAATCAGCTTTTTGATTTTGAATTAATAAATTTAATTAATTTTAAATAAAAGACCAAATTTTGAAATTTTGAATTTCAAAATTCAAAAAATTTGAAATTTAAAAAAGTAAAAATTTCAGGAAGCAGGACAACTTCCATTAACTTCTACCGTTTTGTTCTTACTCCATCAAGTTTCAGTTTTTTTTTCCATAATCATCTTCATTCTTCTTAACCCAGCATATTTCATTCATTTCTTCTTTTTATTCTTAATCCATCATCGTCTATTTCTTCCTAATCTGTAATCGTTTGAACCCAACATCTTTTTATTATTAATACATCATCAATTCGTATATTCTTCTCTTTTTTGTTTTTGTTATTATTAATTTGTATATTCACCATCTGATATTTTGGTACTTAAAACTGTAGTTAAATATAGTAAAAATTTTAAGGAATCAAGTGTGCTTGCTGATACATTTGAATAAGTGTGTATAGTGTTTTAGATGGTGAATTGATACATGAATTTGTTGTGTATCATAATATTTTATATGTATCATGAAGTTTTGAAAATTGTTATAATGTATCATTCAATAAGTTTGGTAAATACGTCATCAACTGTGCTTGATGATACATATAGAATCAGTGTGTACAGTGTTTAGTCAATGCACTGATACATGTAGTAGATATGTATCACATGTTTTGCATGTAGTATGAATTTCTGAAAACTGATATCATGTATCAGTAAGGTATTAGTTCTTTAGTTGATGTACTGATACATGTTTTGAAAATTGTTATAATGTATCATTCACTAAGTTTAATAAAGCACTCCCAACACTGAATCATCTTGATCTCCTACACGATTAGCTAATTCTATGCCACTCACCCAAAAAATTCGAGTCCTCAATATGAGTAGAATTTCATCTGCACTTATCCCAATCATGGTTTAACTCAAGTCTTAATACTAAAACACCAGCAAAAAGTCCAAGTCATTTTAACACAAAACAATGGAAGGAAAAAAAAGGCTAATTATAAAAGGAGAAAAACAGAAGTCTTCAAAGTACAAATTTCTTTCTTATAACCCAAGTGTGCTTCCAGAAGAATAAATCCTAAAACTGAAATAGTACAAATTTACACAGAATTTGAGCTTGATGTCGATGAATCACCCATGATATTCATTTATTATGAGTTGACATTCATATTGTCTGAACAGACGATTCCATAACCTTCTAGTATAAGCTCATCTACTGATAATTCTTAGCGACGGTTTATTGATCCACCCCAACACCTCACAGCAAAGAGAGATTAGCCACATGCCAATCCTCCCAAAACTTCAACTTTTACTGCCTATATCTCTACCCTCTTACAACACTCTTTCCTTGATACATCAATATCCTACTCGGCTGCAATTGCTGCTTTGAGATTGGAAAACGAAATTGAAACTCCAACAACGATTCCATCGATTTCGTAACTTTCATACTGCAATTCGTTCACCCAAATTTCGGAATGGCTCATCAAAATCGAAGTATTCATCTTGAAAAATCCACTGTAACAACAATAAAATTAATGTAGTTCGAAATTTAACAGATTGTTCATAAAAAATGTTTTCAAAATAGATGATATAATCTTTGATTTTCAAAATTTGAAATTAATATCCAATTACGTGCTGATTTTATGGTGATTAATGATCTGTTACCTTAAATTAAGTTGTTTTAGTAACAACATTAATTGTACCGTTTTTTTCCCATTTTTTTCTCAACAGTTTAAACTTACCATGTATCATTTACCATGTATCACTAGAGTCTAAAGTATCACAGAACAACAAATTTAAGGGATTTTTTGTAAATACTAAATTTGTCGGGACAGAATGTAATTATTGAATTACACTATGAGATTTCTTAAATTTCTACATTATATTATGGTTTAATTTGGGGTACAGGAAGATGGAGCATGAATTTAGGGCTCGTTTAGTGGAAAGTTAGAGTTATGTGTATATTAGTTATATCGATATTAATTATGTATGTATGTATTAGAGTCTTTTGATTTATTGCTGTTAAAAGTTATTTATTTTTAGAAGCATTTTTTTAAAAAAAAAAGCTTTGTAGAAGAATGCTTTTGTAAAAATATTGTAATTTGTGTTTGATTGATTTATTTGAAAACTATTCTTGATAATCAAATTGTGTTTGGCTAACTTTTTTTTAAAATACTTTTGAGAGTCAAATGACCAAAAAAATGCAAGTATCAATGCAGTTTTAATATTATGATTATTAGAATATATATTATAAAATTTTAATTAAATTTTATTTTTATTAAATTAAAATATACATATATTCAAATTTTTAATCAATATTATATATAGATGAATAAAAAAATAGATTAAATATTGATATGATATAAACATGATAATTTAAATATGATTAAAAATATTAAGCAAAATAAATTTAAAAATCATTTTACAAATTAAATCACTATATACGAAAAACTCGCCTAAAAAATAAATAAATAAATAAATAAATAAATATAGGAGATATATTGGTAAATATGTACATATGGTAGCGCAGGGCTAATTTGGTCTTAGAATAAACAATTTTTTGCTTTTGCTTCTCTTAAGAAGTACTCCCTCTGTCCCTATTTACTCGTCCATATTTTCTTTTATATCTGTCTCTATTTACTTCTATTTCAACAAATCAAGAAAGGACAACAATTTTTTCCTAATATGTCTTATTTAATTCTAGAAAATTTCTAGTACTACTAAGTTGTAATGCATGCTTCTTGAAACCAGAAAATACATTTATTATACTTTGGGAGTTACATAATCTTTTAAATTAAGGGTAAAATTGTAACTAACCTATGATAATCATTGGTGTCTTAATATGTGTGTCACTTCTAAAATGGACAACTAAATAAGAATAGAGGGAATAGAAAATTTTAGCTTCTTCCCATCAGTAGAAAAACTGCTTCTACTTTTATGTATTTATTGATTAGTGAAATACCTCATTTTTAAAAAATATAAGTGTTTTACTCAAAATAAGTGATTCTGGTCTTCTAATAACAATTTCAAACAAGCTCTTAGTTAGGTAGAATTTAGTTATGTAAAAATGCATAAATTATTGCTTGTTGAATATTTAATTTATTGTAAGTTAATATACATTATTTACAAAATAATAAATTAAACTTATTTGATTGATTTTTATCGATGTACATTAATATTTAAAAATCTATATATATAATAATATAAATCTGAATCTAAGAATGATGATGTCGCATGTCTCAATGGCCAAAATAGCTATTTTTTTAGAATTTTGAAATTTTTGGTTATTTTCTATTCTAAAATCTTCATGACAAATTTTATATTTCCTTATTAATTATTATTAGCATTTATTGAAATCACTCCTACTAAACATATATGTTAACTAATAATGTTTTATTTCATTTATAACTTTCCTTATCAATAAAAAATATTAATTCCTAGAACCTCTCTATATTCTTTATGTTACAAAAGTTTTCCGTTTTTATTAGATGAATTATATCTCATTTGTTTCTTTCCTTATTAATGTAATATTAATATTTCTTAAAATCTCTCTAATTTTTCTTATGTTACTTCAGTTTTCTTCTCTTTTTATTTTTGACTGGATAAATTAAATATCATCATTATAAGAATTAATGTATGAGAAAAAATCTGTCAATTTTTACTTAAAAATACAAACAAAAAATGTCATATTCCTTCTGGTACAAACTGATTTCACTTTCATTCTCTTTGTAATATCTCCATTAAAATTTGGTAAGTTCAATAAATTTTTCTTCTTTTAATATCAGTTCAACAATCCACTTTGTCATTGGTGAATAATATGTCTTGTAATTTTATTTTCATCTTTCTTTTTCTATTTCCTCATGTATGATATAATTTTTTTTCTCTATATGTAAATAGGTCTGCTCTTGTCAAGGTAAGTATAAATTTTTTTCTCTATATGTAAATAGGTTGCTCTCAGATCTGATCGCAACTTCGAATATGGAATCAAAGGGATCAAATAGGAAAGGATACTCTGAATCATAGAACTAAAATGAAATATACGATCAACCAATATTTATCGAATTTGAAAAAGAGTAAGAAGGAATGGTTCGAGCCTCTTATTTTGATTTCTCGAACCGAGAGATCCATAAATTAATGTTGAGAAATTTCACAGAAGTTGAATTTGCGGTATCTTTCTCGTTTTGGAGATTTAGTTAATTTTTTCCTATTTTATATATGCAACATTACTTCTTTTATTTTTTTAAAAAATTCACACATTTTATTTTCTTAGCAATATTAAATATGTAATGTTAAGAACTCATTTCTTATAGAATGATGAGAATTTTCATTATTACCATTAGTTTACTATACAATACAATAAAATTAGATTAACAATCCAAACAAGCAGTTAATGTAATTTAAAGATCTTTATTTTCACTACTCTCACATGTTTAATTATCATACACCCTTAATTTTTTTTTATCATAAACCCTAAAATAATTAATAGACATGATATTATTTTATATTTTATATTGTAGTACCATAAAGAAGGACACTGTAAGAATTTGTAGAAATAATCACATTATTAGCTCTTTAAGCAAATTGAGGGAGTGGACATCGACAAGAGCTCGCAAGATTGTGCATTGATTTTGTATTGTTTCCTTCTACTTTTAATGATTAAGATCGTAGAAAAATTAATGCACTTTTTTACATTTTTCTTTCTATGTTTTTTCTTTTGTTTTGGATTTTATAGGTTTATTTGGTCAAAATAATAACTTATGCTTCATCTGCGAAGTGTGCTAACTACTAACAAAATATTTTATATCCAAATTATATCAAAATAATGTCATTTTCCCCTCATAAGTGTCTAAACAAACACCACTAATTAATTCATGGCGAAACTTCATGAAGTAAAGCTCCCGAGGGCGCAAGTGTAATATTTTTGGAAGTTAGAGGGAGTTTAAACAATTTCAAATTTTTTGCGATTATAAAAAGATGAGCTAAATTCTACGGTAGTTATCAGTATTAAACAAACGCATTAAGAAACAATAAATAATAGGGTAATATTATATTACATTTTAAATATAGTAAATTTAATATTTTGAACAATGTATTAAATATTGAATAGTATCTAATAGTATGATAAATATACACAAATAAATAAATAATTCATTAATTTACAAATTGGACAAGTATTATTTGACATCTACTGTTAATACAGTAAGCAAATAAAAATGAATAAAAGAAGTAAATGATACCTAACGTTTCTCTACAATCGCGCGAAGCGCGGATAAGTTCTCTAGTAAGTAAGTAATACTTAGGTGGAAAGACTTCGAATCTTCTTTTAAAAAAAATTGGATTTAGTTTTTAAGTTAGATTTCTTTAGCTACTTCCAGATTTTCCCCTTTTTCGTTTCTTTTTTTTCTTCTAAGTATTTATGAGCTCATTTTGACATGAGTTCAAAGAAAAAATACATAAAATCCCTCCTAAATTTGTTGATGTAACTGACTTTAGCACTTTAACTTTACTTAACTCATTTCAAGTGAATTTAATATCACCTTAACAAATGACCTGACAAAAGAAAAAAGCAAAAAAATTAAAGGCGCGTACGTTTTCATTTTGAAAAAAAAAGGGGGTCCCACTATATTATAATGAAAAAGCAAAAAAAAACAAAAACCAACCTACCCCATTCTTCTTCTTCTTCAAACCCCTCCACCCCTTTCTCAAAACCCCCACATCCCTGCTTATTTCTTCTTCTTGAAACTCCCAAGTCCCACCGCATCCTACCCCAACATCAACCCATCCTCTTTCTCCTTCATCAAACTCTACATTTTATACATTTTTTGGCTATACAAAAATAGAAAATCACATTCAAGACCCACATAATATTCTTTATCCTTTACTTTTGAGATTTGATTTTTCTTAACAAAATAATTATTCATCTAACTATAATGTTATTTAATCTACACATGATTATGCATTAAGAAGTGAAATAAGTAAAGCAACAACAAATCTAAAAAATTAGCATATCGATTTTGCATAAATTTAAAATCGTCACTGTTGATATGAATTGATAGTTTTATCTAGTTCGGGAAAAAAAGTATGGTGACTGATATAAGTATTGAGGGAAGTAATAGTAAATAATTACAAAGCAATGAAAAATAAAATGAATCAATCAATATGAAATTTTGGATCTTAAGAAATTGACCCGAATAAAATGAAGAGGGTAGGTGAAGAGTGAAAAATAAATTTTTAAAAGATGTGAAAAAGATAAGAAAAATTAATTATGTGACATGTCCTCTATGTGGCACTGAGGTATCACTTAGGTGGAACGCATGCACTTCACTCATGTATATGAAACTGGTATAATAAATGTAAGGTGTTATTAAATTCACTTGCAAAAAGATTAGGGGGTGGGGGCAAATAATTACCCGTAAAGTTAAAGTACTAAAGTGAGTTTTGTTGTCATGTTCAGGGGAGATTTCATGTATTTAGTCAATTGTGATATAATAGTTTAAACATTTAAATTGATAATATTGTCTTGAATCAGAGTTGAAATTACATATACTCCTTCTAATAAGCGTTTTACTTATATCTAGGACTGGTAAACGAGCTAGTTGAGTCGAATATGAGTCGATTAAAAAATGAGTTAAATAAAAATGGACAAGTTATCCGACTCGACTCATATTCTGAATGAGTAAAACGAGTTTATCCAATAGATAACATGAATAACCATATTACCCATATTATATTAGAGATCCTGTTGAAAGCTTTTAAAACACAATTATCACTTAACTCCCCCCCTACCCCCCCCCTCCTTCCAAAAAAATACAAAAAAATAAAAATAAAAAAGTTCCACCCAACCCCTACTCCTTCCAACCCCCCCCCCCCCTTACACCCCATCACCAAAAAAATTAACAAAATTTTTAAGAAAATTCATTAATTTTTTTTTTAAAAATTACCTCTCCCTCACCACTACCATCCCCCCTATCCCCTACCCCCCATTCAAAAAAAATCATTAAATTTTTTAAATTTTTTTCTGAAAAAATTACCACACCCCTACCCCCTATCAACCCCCAACACCTCCTCCCAAAAAAAAAATAACTGAAATTTTGATTTTTTTCATTAATATTTTTTTTTTTTTGAAAACCTTTTATCACCGAACCCCCTATCCCCCCCCCCCATATCCCAAACTAAATGTAAATAAAATTTCATGTTTTTTTTATAGATTTTTTTTTTTTAAAAAAAAAACTTTCTTTCTATCCAATTCTTTATCATTTTTTCTTGTTTTTATCCATTTTATTCATTTAACTATCCATTTTTAAATGGATAATATGTGTATTACTCCTTTTTTATCCATTTTCAAGTGAGTTGGGTACCTAATTCATTTAATATGGATAATATGAATGCATACCCATATTATTTACCCATTTTGCCACTCCTACTTATATCTTACCTATTTTTTAAAAAATTGTTCTACAATGAAAGTTTCCAATTACAACTTTTTAGAAGTTTTGATAAGTAGAATAAAAATGTTGATGTTCTAGATATCCAAGGTTTGTCAATTTCTCTATCTTTCTCACTCTCTTATTGTTTAAACAACAAAAATGAGAGACTCTCTCAAAACGAATTTTAGTGCTTTGATATTAAGTAATTATAATTAACTGGCAAGATTTGTTGATAATTTTGCACATCACAATTATAAACTTTAAGGGTGTGCAAAAATTGAATCGAAAATATTATTAGTTAGTGCTATTTTGGTTATTGAATTAACGAATTTGAATTAGTTTTACTAAAAAAATTATGAGATTATCAATTTGATTTTATTTTTTCTAATATTGATTTATTGGGCAAATTATTATTCACTATAGTAATTTACTACTTTACCCATATATAAATATAAAATATGAATTTCAATACCTTTCTGGTACTGTATTTGCCTTATAGTCTTTCATTCACGTGATGGTGACTTTTAGTTTATCACTTCACATCATTCAAAACGATAAAATCTAAAATAAAAATTCTATTCCTTTTTGTTGGGTATGTAGAAAGAATTGATGGGAAATAGAGGGAAGGAGAGGAATTTGAAAGGTTTAGATCTTGAAAGGTTGGGAACTTGAAAAGTCCTCTAATGCTTTATTGAAAAAGGCAATAGTCCCTCATCGGTAATGGAAAGGAAAATAGGAGAGTTTAAATAAATAAACACTCCTATTAATTGTTAAAAGGGTTGGAAAGAGGGACCCCCCTCGCGCCGTCGTCGTCGTCGCTCGCTTCGGCTTCGGCTTCGGCTTCGGCTTTGGCTTTGGCTTTGGCTTTGGCAAATGATCGAGAGAGAGATAATTTTTTGGACAAAATTTATTTTAATTATTTATTAATTAATTTAAATGGCCAAAAATTATTTTCAATAAATTAGTTGATAACCGAAATGTTTTCAACTTTTTAGTTAAAACCCGACCCGACTCGGATCCGCGAGTGACCCGTTTTAAATTTCTGTTATATTCAAAATTTCCCGCAACCTTTCAGAATATATTCTTGCCTATAAATACCATTCAGTCTTCAGAATATTTCCAACGAATTTTCTGATCTTCCTTCTTCTTAAAATCACATTTTCTTCGTGTACTTTCCTGCTGTGGATTGATTCGCTGACAGTAGAGTTTTTGGTATCTATACTCTACTGATTAAAATCATTTTACCCTGGGAGGTTATATCCAAATCAAACCTCGGATACTAGAGGGGAATAATTTCCTTAAGGGGACACTGTGAATTCAGTGGACTTGATTTTCTTCCGAAATTTCAATAAGAGTATTCCAGATTCTGGTACGTTTTTACAGATTAAATTATTTTATCTCTGTTCATCTTATTTACTGGTTATAAAAAATTCTAAGATACTTCGTGTTCTGTATTATTTATTTATAGAACCAGTAATTTCTGAGTTTATAACACAGATTGGCAACAATCTTAAGGAAATTATCTAAATCTGTGTTTCTGGTGGAGACAAAATCTTTGTGATTTTATACTCCTTTAAGTCTGCAATTATAATTTATTGCTTACTTATATTGTATCAGTTTTGTTTATCAGAAATGGAAAACACTGGTGTGACAGTGGCTGTTGTTGCTGCACCAACCCGACCTCTTGTATCACAAGCAGAGAAACCGGGTAAATTCACAGGTGTGAATTTCAAAGGATGGCAGCAACGAGTATTTTTCTGGCTTACCACTCTTGGTCTGCAGAAATTTACGAATGAAGATACTCCAGTCCCTGCTGATGATATGCCAGACAGGGAAAAATTTATGATTGTTGAAGCATGGAAACAATCAGACTTCCTATGTAAAGGTTACATTTTGAGTGCTTAGAGGATGACTTATATAATGTCTATAGTGCAATAACCTTCAAAAGAGTTGTGGAATGCACTTGAGAAGAAATATAAGACAGAAGATGCATGCTTGAAAAAGTTTGTGGTCGCAAAGTTTTTAGACTATAAAATGGCAGATAGTAAAACTGTTGGATCACAAGTGCAGGAACTTCAACTTATTCTCCATGATCGATTGCTGAAGATATGGTAGTAAATGAAGCTTTTCAAGTGGCTGCAATGATCGAGAAGTTGCCTCCTTCGTGGATGATTTCAAGAATTATCTAAAGCACAAGCGTAAAGAAATGAAATGAAGATCTTGTGATTCGTCTCAAGATGAGGAAGATAACAGAAATGCCGAAAAGAAGTCACGTAAGAGTTCAACAATCATTGGAGTTAATATTGTTGAAGAAGCTCCTACCAAAGACAAAAAGAGAAAGAAATCCAACGGGCAGAAGTCAGAACAGCCAAGAAGAAGAAATTCAAAGGCAACAGTTACAATTGTTGCAAGGCTGGTCATAGGTCTCCTGATTGTCGTGCTCGAAGAAAGGACAAAGGCAAAAGAAAGGTAAAAGTGAAGTAAACATAGTGGAAAATATGGGAGATACAGAGGACTTGTGTGCAATGATCTCAGACTGTAACTTAGTTCAAAATCCCAAGGAGTGGTTTCTTCACTCAGGTACTAGTAGACATATTTTCTCTGCGAAAGAAGCTTTTGCAACGTACACTCCTACTGAGTACGATGAAGATTTGTTCATGGTAAACACAGCAACAACAAGGATTGCAGGTACTGGGAAAGTAATGTTCAAAATGACATCCGCCAAGGTGTTGACTTTGAATAATGTTCTGCATGTCCCTACTATTAGGAAGAATTTAGTTTCTGCTGCACTACTCATTAAGAACGGGTTTAAGTGTGTCCTAGTTAGTGATAAAGCTGTAATAAGTAAGAATGAAATGTACATAGGAAAGGGCTATCTCAATGAGGGTCTTTTCAAACTAAATGTAATGGTTATTGACAGTATCAATAAAAATTCTGCTTCTGTTTACTTATTGGAGTTAAATGATTTATGGCATGCCCGTTTGGGACATGTTAATTACAAAGCCTTGCGAAAATTGGTTAATTTAGAAGTATTGCCTGATTTTAAATGCGATAAGTCGAAATGTGAAATTTGTGTGGAAAGTAAGTTTGTTAAACATCCTTACAAGTCTGTTGAAAGAAATTCTAAAACTTTAGACTTAATTCACACAGATATATGCGATATGAAGTCAACACCATCTCGTGGTGGAAAAAAGTATTTATAACTTTTATTGATGACTGCACTCGATTTTGTTATGTATACTTGCTTAATAGTAAGGATGAAGCAATTGATGCATTTAAGCATACAAAAATGAAGTGGAAAACCAATTGAATCTAAAGATAAAAATGATTCGGAGTGATAGGGGTGGAGAATATGAATCTCCTTTTGCAGAGATATGTTTGGAATATGGTATTATTCATCAAACTACTGCACCTTATACACCACAGTCAAATGGTTTGGCAGAACGGAAGAACAGAACATTAAAGGAAATGATGAATGCCTTAATGATCAATTCTGGTTCACCGCGAAATCTTTGGGGGGAGCCATTCTTACAGCTAATAAAATACTCAATAGAGTACCCCATCGAAAAACACAATCAATTCCATATGAGTTGTGGAAAGGCAGAAAAACCCAACTTGAAATATTTTAAAGTGTGGGGGTGTTTAGCCAAGGTAGAGGTTCCTTTACCTAAGAGGGTTAAAATTGGACCCAAAACAATAGATTGTGTCTTTATTGGATATGCTGTTGTGAATAGTAAAGCCTGTCGATTTTTGGTTCACAAATCTGATAATCCTGAGATTCATGTTAATACGATAATTGAATCAGATAATGCAGAATTTTTTGAAAACATTTATCCGTATAAAACTGAAAGTGAGTCAACAAGTGAAAGATCTAAACGACCACGAGAAGAATCAATGGAAAATATTCTAACTAGTGAGGAACCTAGGCGAAGTACTCGACAACGAAATCAGTTTCTTTCGGACCAGATTTTGTAGCACTATTGCTTGAAAATGAGCCTCAAACATTTAAAGCAGCTATGTCTTCGTCAGAGTCAACTTATTGGAAAGAAGCAGTCAATAGTGAGATTGAATCAATTTTAAGCAATCACACTTGGGAATTGACTGATCTTCCTCCAGGAAATAAACCTTTAGGATCAAAATGGATCTTTAAAAGGAAAATGAAACCTGATGGGACTATTGACAAATACAAGGCTAGACTGGTAGTCAAAGGGTACAGACAAAAGGAAGGTCTGGACTACTTTGACACATATTCTCCAGTAACAAGGATAACATCAATTAGGATGTTAATAGCACTTGCAGCAGTCCATGATCTTAAAATCCACCAAATGGATGTAAAGACAGCCTTCTTAAATGGAGAGTTAGAGGAAGAAATTTACATGGAACAACCTGAAGGGTTTATAGTTCCTGGTAAAGAAAAGAAAGTGTGCAGACTTGTGAAGTCACTTTATGGACTCAAGCAAGCACCCAAACAATGGCATGCTAAATTTGATCAAGTAATGTTGACAAATGGATTCAAGATTAACGAATGTGATAAATGTGTTTACATCAAAAATGTTATGAATCATGAAGTCATTGTTTGTTTGTATGTTGATGACATGTTGATAATGAGTAAAGAAATTGATGATATAAATGCTATAAGCGCATGTTGTCCAACAAGTTCGATATGAAAGACTTAGGAGTTGCTGATTTGATCTTAGGGGTCAGGATTATCAAAACTCCCCAGGGACTAGCATTATCTCAATCTCATTATATTGAAAAAGTATTGGATAAGTTCAATTACTTGAATTTCAATGTAGTCAAAACTCCAATTGATTTAAGTTGTACATTTAAAAAAATGAAGGTCAAAGTGACTCTCAATTGGAATATGCCAGAGTGTTGGGAAGTTTGATGTATATTATGAATTGCACACGACCAGATATAGCATGTGCTATTAGTAAACTGAGTCGGTACACTAGTAATCCGAATCAAACTCACTGGATGGCTATGAACGTGTGTTGGGTTATCTAAAATGGACACAACATTATGCTTTGCATTATAATAAATATCCTGCTGTGATTGAAGGATATAGTGATGCAAATTGGATCACCGGGTCAAATGATGTAAAATCCACGAGTGGTTATGTATTCATACTTGGTGGAGGAGCTGTCTCTTGGAAATCTTCCAAACAGACATGTATTGCTCGCTCCACAATGGAATCTGAATTCATTGCTTTGGATAAGGCTGGTGAAGAAGCAGAATGGCTCCGGAATTTCCTAGAGGATATTCCATTCTGGCCCAAACCTGTCGGACCAATTTGCATACATTGCGATAGTCAAGCAGCAATAGGTAGGGCAGGGAGCGTTATGTACAACGGGAAGTCTCGTCATATACGACGTAGACATAACACCATAAGACAACTGCTCTCTAGTGGAATTATCACAATTGACTATGTAAAGTCAAGCGATAATGTGTCAGATCCACTAACGAAAGGCCTAGTGAGAGAGGCAGTTGAAAGATCATCTAAGGGAATGGGTTTACGGCTTAGGACAAGTCAGCATGACGGTAACTCTATCTAGCAGACTGGAGATCCCAAGAGCTAGATTCAAGGAGAAAAACAAAGTTGTGGCTGACGGTTCGACATTGTCAAATAACTCAATCCATTCTCATGATGAAGACAATGTTCAGGAAAAGGTTAAGACTTTAAGGCTTGTTAATGAGGTAATAAAGCTTAAAGTTTTTATGATTTGCTAAGTTTGGTAGATTTGACCAAATAGTGTATCTACGAGATGACACGGTTAGAAATCACCTATGTGAGTGTGAAGTGGAAGCCGCTTCAAATAGAATTTATGTCAAAAGCCTATTCTCTATACACTAATGAAACCAGGAGGTGTTCATGGCTGAAACGAACACAACCGTAAGAATCATAAACAGTAAAGGGTTAATTGTGTGACATATGGTTGTCTAGGTATACACCAAAGTTCGACGGTTCAAAGATATCACATCTACCGATTGACCGAGTATATCCGACATATGTTCACTACGGAAAGTCCAAGGGGAAACCTACTTATCCAGATGCAATTAATCCTTGCTTGTAAAGTACACAATTGTCCGTGCATTCCTATGTTATAACCATTCCCCATCAATGTGGGGGATTGTTGGGTATGTAGAAAGAATGATGATGGAAATAGAGGGAAGGAGAGGAATTTGAAAGGTTTAGAACTTGAAAGGTTGGGAACTTGAAAAGTCCTCTAATGCTTTATTGAAAAAGGCAATAGTCCCTCATCGGTAATGGAAAGGAAAATAGGAGAGTTTAAATAAATAAACACTCCTATTAATTGTTAAAAGGGTTGGAAAGAGGGACCCCCCTCGCGCCGTCGTCGTCGTCGCTCGCTCGCTTCGGCTTCGGCTTCGGCTTCGGCTTTGGCTTTGGCTTTGGCTTTGGCTTTGGCTTTGGCAAATGATCGATCGAGAGATAATTTTTTGGACAAAATTTATTTTAATTATTTATTAATTAATTTAAATGGCCAAAAATTATTTTCAATAAATTAGTTGATAACGAAATGTTTTCAACTTTTTATTTAAAACCGACCCGACTCGGATCCGCGAGTGACCCGTTTTAAATTTCTTGTTATATTCAAAATTTCCCGCAACCTTTCAGAATATATTTTGCCTATAAATACCATTCAGTCTTCAGAATATTTCAACGAATTTTCTGATCTTCCTTCTTCTTAAAATCACATTTTCTTCGTGTACTTTCCTGCTGTGGATTGATTCGCTGACAGTAGAGTTTTTGGTATCTATACTCTACTGATTAAAATCATTTTACCTGGGAGGTTATATTCCAAATCAAACCTCGGATACTAGAGGGGAATAATTTCCTTAAGGGGACACTGTGAATTCAGTGGACTTGATTTTCTTCCGAAAATTTCAATAAGAGTATCCAGATTCTGGTACGTTTTTACAGATTAAATTATTTTATCTCTGTTCATCTTATTTACTGGTTATAAAAAATTCTCAGATACTTCGTGTTTCTGTATGATTTATTAGAACCAGTAATTTCTGAGTTTATAACACAGATTGGCAACACTTTTAATTTCTTTGTTGCATCTGTATAGTTCTTTTCATGTTCTTTATTATTGTTTGTATTTTATGAGTGTTCTATAAGTTGTATTTTTTCTTGTAACGTCAAATTGTTGAAGAAGTCATATATTTATCTTATAAGCATTTCCATTACGAACAAAAATCAATAAACTAAAAAATTATTTTTAAAAATGATTATTAATTTAGTGTATTTAAAAAGCAAAAACTGATAAACTACAAAGAATATGCATAAATCTGACTGACGAAACTGACTAATGTAGACCAAATAAACATAGATACAATTACTAAAGCTAAGGCTAAAGTACAAATCAAGGCGAGCTTATATTTCTATATACCCAACGTTGTCCAGGGGAGTATAGATTAAAGAATAGATTGTGCACATCTTTCAAACTAAAATAACATTTTGGTAGACAAAACTTAAAATAAAATAACTCATTTTAAAATTAAAGTAGCCCATTTTATTTGCAACAGAATTAAGTCCATTAATCAGACTTTTTAACTAAAATAAGCCATTCTATAAATTAATGTATCAAAATAGTATGTTTTTAATTTTTTTTACAAAACTAGTATAAACGTGGTTTATAGTAACGTTTTATGTTTTATTTTATTTTAAAAAATTTAATGGGAAAAAAAGCAAAAGTTCAGGAAGCAAACAGAAATAAAACGTTATTGACAATAACGTTTTATACTTCGTTATCCCAAATCACATTTTAGAGCTAAAACGTCACTCAAAGTAAGATTTTACATTTTAGTATTGTAGACACGTTTTATCCAGTCACGTCTCTGCAATTAAATAATCGAATCCTGT
>JAKWIY010000529.1:0-47217 GCA_027704805.1 Solanum corneliomulleri
CCTGAAACTGATAGCTTCGAAACTCAACGCCAAACGTTCTACTCCCCAATCTTGTGTAGTAGCTCATGACAATCAACCAGAAAATCATAAGCATCTTCAGATTCTGCACCCTTGAAGACTGGAGGTTTCAATTTCAAGAACTTACTGAAAAGTTCGTGCTGATCGTTTGTCATTATCGGTCCAGTAGTCAGACGTGGAAATGTGCCTATCTCCAATGAGGCATCCATGCGGGGAGCCATAGTAGCCGCATGTCGTACTCGAAACCGGAGTGTTGGTGCAGGAACCACTGGAGGTTCCTGACTGTGATCAGATAACCCGCTAAGATAAGCAAGTACCTGGTTGATCCTCTGGGGTAGGTTGGGGTGGCATTTCCTCATTTTGCCCTTGTTAGTTTCCCTTCCTCACCCTCTCTTACTACCTCCTCAGTCGGTGGAGGAGAGTCACTGCCTAGCATCAGAGGGCTAGGTGCTCGTCCTCTTCTTCTAGAGGACGTCCTCCCACGACCTCTACCACGGCCTTTTGCCGCTGTTCTTCCTCGAGCTACAGCCCCAGTTGCTGGCTCAGTTATTTCTTGTCTCTCCGTTGTTGCTGCTGGTGCGGTCGTTGCTCTAGTTCTAACCATCTCCGAGATAGAGTGAAGATGGTCAGATACCAATTCGTATCGCCTAGATACCAATTGGACTCAAGTAGTAGCACGAAAGAAAGAATGAAAGAGTGAAATTTTCCTAAAGTCTTAAGCCTCTCAAGGAAAAAGTAAAGGCGTCCCCCTCTACGTTCCTTACGACTCTACTAGACATGTTCTTGTGTGATGAGACCAACGAACCTAATGCTCTGATACCAAGTTTGTCACGACCCAAAACGGGGACGTGACTGGCACCCACATTTACCCTCCTATGTGAGCGAACCAACCAATTTAACCCTTATCTTTAATACAATATCAACAAAAGAAATGCGGAAGACTTAAACTCATTAATAAAACAATTCAAACTATTATTAATATCCCCAAAATCTGGAAGTCATCATCACAAGAACATCTACAACCAAATTTCTAAAGTAAAACTGTCTAAGAAGCTAAAACAACTACTAGCTAGTCCATGCCGGAAGTTCAAGGCATCAAGACCCAGTCCAAGCTAGACGCATTAGCTCACCCTGAATTTCCGAAGGTAGTGAAGACTGGCTAGATCTACTGTTGGGTTGAAGTTGACGGAACGTTTGCTGCATTACACAAATAACAAAGAAGAAAACATAAAAGTAGGGGGTCAGTACAACCACAAGACTGAGTAGACCATCGGCCAAATCAAAATAGGGAACAGTATATATCAATAATAATATAAATCAACTACAATACTCAACATGTAGCAATAACAATATTAATTCATCAATAAATACAACCGAGTTCACAATGAGGACTCAAGCCTCAATACCATACTCATTTGGGAATTACGTTCATTTAGATTGAGTATGTTCATTATTTCAAGATTCATCATCTTTCTTCCTCTTGTGTGCGGTACGTGACACTCCGCTCCTCTATTTCTATCCTGGTGCCGGAACGTGGCACTTCGATCCCCTATACTATCCTGGTGTCGGAACGTGACACTCCGATCCTCATTCTATCCTGGTACCGGAACGTGGCACCCGATCCATAATTCTATCCTGGTGTCGGAACGGACACTCCGATCCTCATATTCATTCTATCCTGGTACCGGAACGTGGCACCGATCTCATATTCATTCTATCCTGGTACGGGAACGTGGACCCGATCCTCATATTCATTCTATCTGGTACCGGAACGTGGCACCCGATCCTCATATTCATTCTATCCTGGTACCGGAACGTGGCACCCGATCCCCTAATTCATCAAGCCTTCTGTCATACTAAGGCATCATCAATCTCATTATATAATATATCAAGCCTTCTTTTATACTAAGGCATCATCATTAACAAGAGAATTAGGGTTCTTTCAAGATTTGGGATTCAAAACTTCATCATGCTCATATAATCACACATTATATATATATATATATATATATATCATATTCATACAAGCTTACAATTAAGCACATAGTAGGGTTTACAATACTATCAAGACATAATATTCACTATTAAGAGTTTACTACAAGTAGCATGAAATAACCATAACCTACCTCCACCGAAGAATTCGATCAAGCAAGCAATTTCCCAAGCTTTGTTTCTTCTTCTCGTTATCCTCTCTCTCAATTCGATCCCTCTCTTTCACTTTGTTCTTTCTGTTTGTTTTATTCAAACCCTCTTTCCTTTACCCTAATTATCATATAATTAAGACTAAAAGAGGACAATAAAACCCACTAATTAACTTAAGGTTACCTCTTTTAACCCCCAAGTAATTAGACTTATTAATATTAACCGTCAATCTTTATAATTAAGGAAAGAATAGTCCAAAAACGACCCTTAAAACGTGTGGAGAAATCCTAAACTGTCTGGGATTTGCGCAACCTGTGACGGGCCGTCGTGCCTGCGACGGTTCGTCACGCAGGTCGTCGCAGCCTCCCAAATTCAGGTGGACTGTGACGGCCCGTCACCCCTGTGACGGTCCGTCCTGCACCTCCGTCCTGAAGGTCAGAAACTCGTTTTTCGGTACTCAATTTCAGAATTCCTAAGTATATTGAAACGGTGCCTCACGACGGTTCGTCGTAGATGTGACGGCACGTCCTGCAGGTCCGTCACAGATTTCAGAGAGTCGATTTTAATATCCAAATTGAAGAATTCTAAGTGTCATGGAACGGAACCTCTTCGACGGGCCGTCGTGACCACGACGGTCCGTCGTGACATCCGTCGTCCCAGCCAGTTTTTCCAGAATTAATTCTGCTGCTCAAAACGACTAAACAGGTCGTTACAATAAATCGCATTCATTGAGTACCCTAATGATTATGAGATCACTTGACATAAATGATGATTCAGTTTGTTCTCAAAAGAAGAATGAAGAGTTTCTTGGTGATGAAACTCTATCTTGGTGCAATCAGGCAGTAGTGCATCTTACTAAAAATATTTGACCAGATATTTGTTTTGCAGTAAATTTACTGGGAAGATTCAGTTTCTCCCTGATAAAAGGACATTGAGACGGTGTTGAGCACATGATTGAATATCGTCGAAGGACCATAGTTATGGGTTTATTCTATTCCGAGGAATCCAAGACAAAATTTATTGGTTACACAGATGCAGAATATTTATCTGATTCGCATATAAAGTTCTATCTCAAGCACGCTATGTGTTCGCATGTGGAGGCACAATAATATCCTAGTGATCAATGAAGCAAATGTTTCTACGCAGAAATAAAAGTCCTCCGTGAAGCAAGTCGAAAGTGCGTCTGGTTGAGATAAATGATACACCATATTCATTAAATGTGTGGATTTTTTTTTTTTGAAAAAGAATATACCAACCACAATGTATGAAGATTGGAGACATCATCACAAGAAATTAAGTGATGTTTTAGTTAGGGGGAGTATAATACGCGTTGCATTCTTTTTCCCTTGACCGAGGTTTTTCCCACTGGGTTTTCCTGGCAAAGTTTTTGATGAGGCAACAAATAGTGCGTATCAAAAGATATGTGTACTCTTTTTCCTTCACTAGAATTTTTTCACACAGGGTTTTTTCTAGTAAGGTTTTAACGAGGTACATTATCTATGGACATCAAAGGGGGAGTGTTATAAATTCATTGAATGAGTGGATAATCCATAAAGTTGGTACATGAACAACCATCCATATTCACTAGGTTCATTAACCTTTTTGGATAAGAATGTATCTATTTAATATGATACTTAATATGGTGACTTTTGGAGTGATTTCTCACTCTATAAATATGAATATTCATTCACTATTGTGTGATAGACATATGAAACTTACATACACTTGAATAAGAAGAAAATTCCCCTTCTTCGATCTATTTCTCTTGTCTTCTTCTCTTTATGATTATATTCTTATGAACTTATTTTATAACAATATTTCTTTTAAATACATTTCAAAATACATTTTTTAAAAAACTAATATTTCTAATGTCTTAGCTAACATTTTAAGATAATAAAATTAGGCACATTTTGATATATTTTATACATCATTAATTTAATAAAATCATAAAATTTAAATGTTTACTTTAATTTCAAACTTCATACCAAATCAGAAACAAAAAAAATTACATCGAAATGAGGAAGCACAACTTAATTAGACACATTATCACCCTATTTTATTCAATTACATGATATACAAAATAATAAACATAAAAAATACAACAGTTATTTTCATAGTACCATTATAACAAACATTTTCTGACAATTTCATTTTCATTAATAGAACTTATTAGTAAAAAATATTTAGCGGCAATTTAGGGAATGACTTTACGTTCACTAAAGTAATTAGCGCCATTTATATAGATAGTTTGTTCTAAATATTTATATTTATATTGACGGTAAATAAAATATGACAACAATAATAGCCACTAAATTCTTTATTTATTGTAGTATACCAATTGCGATGCATTGTTAATTGTTTCTACGGTTTAGACATAGTCACGTATAGTAGTGGCAGACGAAAAAATCGAGACGAATATTAGTTAGATGACCCTGCCACCCCTAGTCACAATTTTGGCATTTAGATAGAAGCTCTTATTTTCTAAACAAATATTTCATAGAAGAAAATGTCAAAGATAACAGCGAAAACTAAACCAAAAGTAAATACTTGAACTTTGATTTTATAGAAAAATATTATATTAGGATTTTGGGGGATAATCAAGCATAATGACAAGGCCAGTAGTATAAGAGACACTTAATGTTCTTGATAATTAAGTAATATCATAAACTCGGTCCACTATTGTTTTCCATTACTGACAACAATTTACTTCTATTGTTTCCTTAATGTTGTCGTCTAGAATAACTGTAAGCTTGATGGACTTGATTCCAAGGGCATTGATTTTATTATATTTTTCACAGGGTAAGAGAGAGAAAGAAAGATGTCATTCGTTAAGGAAAGAGAATTTCCGTATTTCCCGAGGTGCCGCATGTTTTAGGTTGATCACAGTCTATCAATTTGCTTGCATCTCGGTTAAAACATATTCCTACCTCCAAAAGTTTCATTGTTGGAGTACAGGAGAGATTAGGAACCACTCCAGTAACTGTTCGGATGGTTTTTTGGATTTTATCAATGGTACAAGTTGATTTGGGAATAATTCCCTTGTTTCTGAATGTTGTCAAAAGATCGAATTTGTCTTTTAAGATCAAGGCTAAATCAAAATATTTTTCTTGATTGAAGAGATCTGAACAACATGTTCCATGCTTTTTGAATTGATACGCCCAGAAACCTTGACGTTTCAGAGAAGCAGCTTCGGTGAGGATCAAGTCAGGCCAGTGCTTGTTCCGCTTAACAAATTTACCGCCCTGTAAACATTAAAAAGAAAACATATTTTGGTCAGAACAAAAGATGTAACAAAACTAAACAAGTTTTCTCGAAAATCATGCTGCAATGTACCGTGACAGAGGCATATTTAGCATCGGGATTGCAATTATTAAGAATTGTGCCCTTTATATCCGGCCATAGCCCGTGGATTGTAAAGTTGTTCGGAGTTCTCTCACATTTCTTGCCCTCGCAAAAAGATGCGGGCCATCTTAAAACTAGTTGCAATTGGTTGAATGTTCCATAAACATCAGAAAGAGCACAAAGCAAAATGAAGAAAGCTAACGTGTGCTGTGTTTTAAACATTCTTTAGTCTGAAAAGCTCACATTCTTTACCTTTTTCCAATGCTATAAATAGAATTCATCCCAATTGACGGTATGGGTTAGAAATTCTCTTTCGCCCATGTGATAATTAGTATTTCAATATACCAACCTAACTAATTTTTTTCGATATGATACTATTACTAGTCTTATGGTGTACGCCAAAACCCATACCAATGAGTATGCAATTTTTAAAAAGTTTCATACTGATATTATTAAATAATTAATTTGTATTATAAAAATAAAATCAAGGATAATGTACTCAAAAATAATGGATGTTGATCATATTTAGCTAGTTCAATAAATTAAGAATTATGATTTGTTATTTTTTCTACTTCCACAATAACCATAGTTATGATTGTGTTCTTTCTTTTGTTAGAATCGAATCCACACACACACTTGATTAATTAAAATACAAGAACTTTAGAGAGAAAGAGATGAGAGATCTAGAGAGAGAAAGAGAGAAATCAATATTTCGTGGTAACACCCCATGAGTAAACTTCCACGGCGATGGGTATATATATTAATAAATCCGAGTATTTTAGGTTACAGAGAATAAATAGTAAAGCCTAAACATTAATATATGAAAGTACATCAAATATTAATCAGGCTCGCAACCTAACAATTCTCCCACAGAGAGACTGATTCAGTCATCCAAAAAAATACATTCTCAAAAAAAAATCTCTTCATCATCAACATCTTTACCGCACGCAACATCTGTAGAAACAACTACAGAAGACCAACCGAGGTTTTGCATAACCCCAGTTTCCCATAATCAACACATTTCGTCAACATGTCGGTCGGGTTTTTGGCACCCTCTATCTTCTCCACACACGTATCACCATCCTCCACTAACATGCGAGTGAAATGGTACCGCCTTCTGATTTTCTTTGTCGTAGAATGATAGACTGGATTTTCACCAACTGTATGGCACTCTGGCTATCTGAGTAAAGAATATTTTCGCTCTGCTTCTTGCCAATTTCCTCAAGATAATCTGTCAGCCATATCATCTCTTTCTGAGCTACAGCTATTGCCACATACTCAACTTCAGTAGATGAAAGAGAAATACACTTCTGAAGCCTGGACATCCAACTCACTGTTGTTCCACCAATGGTGCAAATGTACCCGAATAGTCTCTTGCTTGAGTCCACATCCCCACCAAAATTAGCATTCATAAAACCTTGTAGAGTCACCTTGCCTTTGCCAAAACAAAGTGAAGTACTTGATGTACCTCTCAGATATCTCAGAAGCCACTTTACAGCTTCCCAATGCTCTTTCCCCGGGTCCGTCATGTTCCTGCTATCAACTCCCACTTCATGTGCTATATCAGGTCTACTGCAGTCCATAGCATACATAAAACTCCAAACTGCTGAAGCATATGAAACAAGTGCCATATGCTAACGCTCCTCGGCTGTCTTGGGTGACTGCTCCTTTGACAATTTAAAGTGATTTGTCAATGGAGTAATCCTGGGTTTAAAATCATTAACCCAGAATCTGTTCTACACCTTCTCAATGTACAACTCCTGAGATAGATTTAAAGTGCCAGCAGATCTATCCCGAGAAATCTTCATCACCAAAATCTGCTTCAGGACCCAAATCTTTCATCTCAAACGCTGCAGACAACCTTGTCTTCAGATTGTTATCTCCCTCATACTAAATCCTTCAATCAACATATCATCAACATACAATAGTAGAAAGACATATGAATCAGTGTATTTCTTGAAGTAACAACAAAGATCCCTTTCAGCTTTGAAGAATCCACTCTTGGTCATGAAGGAGTCAAACTTCCTGTACCACTGCCTTGGTGCTTGTTTCAGTCCATACAAGCTCCTGGTGAGCTTGCACACCATGTGTTCCTTGCTTGGAACCACAAATCCTTCCGGTTGCTGCATATAGATCTCTTTGTCTAGATCTCCATGTAAAAATGCTATTTTTACTTCCATTTGCTCTAGATGCAAATTCTCCGATTCAACAATATTCAACAGAATCCGAATAGAGGTTAACTTCACAAGAGGAGAAAATATTTTGGCATAATCAATACCTTTCCTTTGTGAATATCCTTTAACAACTAAACGAGCCTTGAACCTTCTTTTGCCATCTAGTTCATTCTTGATTCTAAACACCCACTTGTTCAGCAAAGCTCTCTTCCCTGCAGGTAACTCAGTCAACTCAAGTGACCTCATCTCATCATCCATGGCTTGATCCTACTTGATCGAATCCTCCACATGTAGGGCCTCATCAAAAGAGTCTGGTTCTCCCTCATCAGTCAGCAATAGATAGTGCAATGAAGGTGAATACCTATATGGTTCCCTGATGGTTCTGGATGATCTCTTTAACACATGCTCAGGTGTAACTTTCTCCACTTTAGATTCTTCATTAGGAGTTGGTTGAGTATCTGCTTCGAAATCTCTAGGTTACTCTTCTCTAACTCAACCTCAAATCCCACTTGCTTTGTAATCTCTAGAACCTTCTACTCTCTGTCCTTGTACAGGACAGACTCATCAAATGTCACGTTACGATGTCTCATGATCTTTCTGTTCTTGTCATCCCCAAACCTGTAACCAAAAAAATCAGAACCATAGCCTATAAAGTAACATCTCACAGCCTTGGCATCAATCTTGTCTTTCTTTTCTGGATCAACATGAACATAAGCAGTGCAACCAAAATTCCTCAAATGTGAGTACTTGAGTTCTTTTCCTGCCCACAACTCCTCTGGAATCTTGAACACTAAAAGAACCGATGGTCCCCTGTTGATCAAGTATTCAGCTGTGCTCATAACGTCCGCCCAAAATGATTTGGGCAGGCCACAGTGTATCCTCATACTCCTTGCATGCTCATTCAATGTTCTGTTCATCCTCTCAGCAATTCCATTCTGCCTTGCCTTACCAGGAACTGTTCTTATCAATCTGATTACCTCAGCTGCACAGAATGCCTTGAACTCTGATTTTCATACTCTCCTCCATTATCAGACCTTAGGCATTTGACTTTCAAATCAGTCTGATTCTCAACTTTAGCTTTCCACTTCTTGAAAGTTGCAAACACATCTGACTTCTGCATCAAGAAGTAAACACATACCTTCCTGCTGGAGTCATCAATAAAGGTAAAATAGAATCTGGATCCTCCAAGTGATGATACTGGAGATGGTCCCCAAACATCTGTATGGACCATTTCCAACCGCACTTTCTTTGGCTCTCTAGGGGTCTTTGTGAAGCTTACTATTTTTTGTTTGCCCATAACACAGCTCTCGCAAAGACCCATATCAACAGACTTCCGACCCTCTCATGCTCCTTTTGCAATGATCATCTTCATTCCGTTAGCACTCATGTATCCAAGTCTGTTCTGCCATAGACATGAATCATACGGACCTTCAGCAACATCGGCCATGTTAATACATCCTGCAGTGGTGTACAAGGTTCCAGATTTGGTGCCACGAGCTACTACCATAGCACCTTTCACAATCTTCCACGAACCATTCCCAAACTCTGATGCATATCCGGTGCTATCCAACTAACCAACAAAGATAAGATTTTTCTTGAGCCCAGGAATATATCTGACATTATCCAATGTCCATTGATTTCCCAAGGTGGTCTTTATGCAAACATCCCCCTTTCCTTTAATCTCTAAGGCTTTATTGTCAGCAAGATATATCTTTCCAAAATTTCCAGATTTGAAATTTTGGAACAACTCCTTGCGTGGAGACGAATGGAAAGATGCACCAGAATCTAAAATCCATGATTCAATCGGGCTATTCACACTAAGGATTAGAGCATCCCCAATGTCCTCTGCTGAATTTACAGAATCAATGACATCTCCAAATTTTTGATTCTCTTTCTTCTTTGGCTTTGTACAACTCGTTCGAAAGTGCCCTTTTTCTCCACATTTCCAACAAGTCACGTTTGATCGGCGCGGGGATTTTCATCGATTCTTTGATTTTGATCGACCATGTTGATTTGAGCCTTTTGTCTTACTTCTCCCTCTTCGGTCAACACTGAGAGAACTGCCTGATGAATCTCCCACTTCTTGTTTGCGAATAGTTTCGCTAAGAACAACATCACAGATTTCATGAAACTTCAGTTTCTCAGATCCACAAAACTACTAATCGAAGCAACAACAATATCCCAAGACTCAGGCAGAGATGACATCAAAATCAACGGCTTAATTTCATCTTCGAAATTAAATCCACATAATTGAGTTGACTCACAATCATATTGAACTCATTTATATGATCAGAAACTGATCGATTCTCAGACATCTGTAAATTGAACAATCTACGCATCAAACATACCTTGTTCATCACCGATGGTTTTTCATATATGTTTGACAGTGCCTTCAACAGACCGGACGTAGTATTCTCCTTCACGATGTTGAACGCCACGTTTCTTGACAAAATCAAACGGATCAACCCTAGAGCCTGGCGATCTTTGATGTTCCACTTCTCCTCCGTCATGGATTCCGGCTTCACCCCAGTCAACGGTTCGTGAAGATCTTTTCGGTATAGATAAACTTTGATCTGCATCTTCTAGAAACTCAAATCGGATCCATCAAACTTCTCGTTTCCAAGCTTCGAACTATCCATCTTCAGTGATCGTGTTGAATCTCCGTAGCTCTGATACCAGTTGTTAGGATCGAATCCCCCCCACACACTTGATGAATTAAGAACACAAGAACATTATAGATAATGAGATGAGATATCTAGCGAGAGTAAGAGAGAAATAAATATTTCGTGGTAGCACCCCGTGAGTAAACTTCCACGACAGTGGGTATATATATTAATAAATCAAAATATTTTAATATATGACAGTTCATCAATATTAATCAGGATCCACAATCTAACATCTTTCTCTCACTCTCTTCCGATATATGTCACACCCAAGCAGGACTGAGGTGGCATAGTACCTTATATATATTTGAATCAAAGAGCATGACATAACCAATAGAGAAGTGAATTGTGATACCACTGAAATGAACTGATAAGAAAATTTGAATATATACATATAACACTACATCATTTTAGGTTTGTCATCATTCAAGCAAATGTGGCCTAAGCTACTAAAAAAAGTGTGATCTTTGACCAATGGCAATACTAAGGCAACACTTTTTTGACTTTAAACAACACTTTTATCTGAATGGCCTAAACTAGCTCAACATTATATCCAAGGGAGCTTGACCATTATTGTCTCCTCCAAAATAATATTTACCAAATGTAGCCACATAATTATATTGAACATATTTAATAATAACAATATATAATATTATTCTATATTGATGTTCTCAAGCAATAAACTATCGTATAAATTACTTAAATAAAATTTCAAATGTATAATTTTGCAATAAACGTTTTTGAAAAAAAATAAATAGAACATGCAAGTACTGTAGATTTAATAATGCAATAATTCGAATCGTACAAAAGTAAATGAAAATTCAGTTTCGCACAGACAATGTATGTACTGCAAATATTAATAAAGCAATAATTTTAACTGTACCTACAAAATGAAAATTTAAACAGCTGATTGTTCATGATGTCTTTATCGTTCGGTTCAGTATATCAATTCACTTTGAGGCCACTATTTCAAACATTTTCCTATACATTCATATAAAAATTAAAAGTTAGAACGAAATAAATATATAGTTGTCAGACTCACTTCTCTCCTTGTAATTTATCACAACCGCATGAGCTTCATTCTGTGGAGCTATCTCCTCCAACTATTTATAAGTACAAGTAGCTATTACTTACATTCATTTGTTTTGGATTTTAATTAGGACTACGAGGCAACCGTCGTTCTTGTTGGGCTTTGTGGAGGCTTGTGAGCCGGCCCGACCCATTACTGAAACCCTAGGTTAACCATTTGTTTTTCCTATAAATATGATCCTTGTATTTGTAATTCTGAAGTAGCACAAGTGAAATAAAATCCTCCTGTTACAGTCGTGGAGTAGGGAAACCGAACCACGTTAAATTCTTGTGTGTCCCGTTTGTGTTCCGTTTCTTTTTCTCTAGATTATTTGTGTGTGTTGATTGTTTAATTCCCAACAATTGGTATCAGAGCGAGGTTTCAACAACATTGTAACACAAACTGTGAGAAATTGTCACCTAGGGTTCTTGTGTGAAGAACTGTGTGCAGGGAGGAGTAGCCGCCGTTACCGTGTGGGTAACCTCAAGCAGCAGCCGGCTAGGAGAACCGCGCAGGGTGCGAACAGCCGTCGTCCGTGTGCTGTTCGTCGCGCCGTTCCGTTGGCCGCCGCGTCGGGAAGGAGTGTGCCGCCGCCGTTCGCAAGCTACAGCCGTGCAAGACGCCGAGGATCTGGAACCGCCATTCGCGAGCAGCAGCCGCCGTGAACCAGGCAGCCCAGATCGAAGGAGATCTGCCGCAGATCGTAGCCCAGCGAGGGAGAAAGCCGCGCAGCAGTAGCGAGGCAGAGAACACCGCTGCCGTCCAGTGGCCGCCGCGTCGAGGAGCCTCAGATCCAGCCGCGAGCGTCCAGATCGTGAGCATCGTCCAAATCGCCGCCCGTTGTCTGTAGACGCCGTTAAGGGAATTGCCGAAGTCCTTTGAGATGGCAGAAGATGGGAAGTTCCGAATTGAGAAGTTCGATGGTACAGATTTCAGTTGGTGGAAGATGCAGATTGAAGATTTGCTGGTTCAGAAAGATTTGGACGTAGTGTTGGGTGACAAGCAAGGAAAATTGTCTGATGCAGAGTGGGCAGTTTTGGATCGGAAAGCTATGTCAGTTATCCGACTCTCGTTGACCAAGAATGTTGCTTTCAACATTCTTAAGGAGAAGACAGCGAAAGGCATCTTGGAAGCCTTGTCTAACATGTACGAGAAGCCATCTGCAGCAAACAAAATTTTTCTGATTAGAGAGTTGGTGAACACAAAGATGAAGGAAGGCAGTTCAGTTACCGAGCACATCAACTCATTGAATTCGATCTTATCCAGACTTTTGTAAGTTGGCATTAAGTTCGATGATGAAGTTCAAGCTTTACTACTGTTATAATCATTGCCTGACAGTTGGTCCGGAACGGTTACAGCAGTTGCCAGTTCAGTGGGACCTAATGGATTCACCATTGAGAAAATTCGTGATCTCGTTCTTGGCGAGGATGTCAGAAGAAGGAGTTCTGGAGAATCATCAGGTGATATGCTAAACGTCGTCAGAGGCAGAGGAAATAACAGAGGTAGTGGGAGCAGGAACCGAAGAAGGAGTCAGTCGAAGGCTCGAGATGGCTCAGGTGTAACATGTTGAAACTGCAAGGAGGTGGGGCATTTCAGGAATCAATGCCAGAAAGACAAACAAATCAACATTGCAGAAGACAGCGCCAACGAGGATTTGTTTATCTGTTGCACAGAGAGCAATATGGATTCCTGGGTCATGGATTCTGGTGCTTCTTTTCACGCTACCCACAACAGTGAAGCATTGCAGAATCTGGTTATTGGAGACTTTGGAAAGGTAAGGCTTGCAGACGATAGAGCTCTTGATGTTACGGGCATGGGTGACATGGTGCTGAAGACGCCAGTCGGTTTCTGGACCTTGAAGGATGTCAGAGTTGTTCCAAGCTTGACGAAAAGTTTGATTTCTGTTAGGCAGTTGGATGAACATGGACATCATGTGAAGTTCGGAAATGGGCAGTGGAAGGTCGTGAGGGGCAATCTTGTCATGGCTCGTGGAACAAAAGAGGATCGTTGTATATTGTCGGATTACCGTCTGAGGGAGTGACCGTCCCAGTTCAGAAGAAAAACAAAGTCCGGTTCACAGAATCTCGTGGGCAGAAGAAGGTTGTCTTTGCAAGAAAGAAACCCAGAGCCACAGGTCAGATTCAGGATGAACGAGCAAGGAAAGGTTCAGGAAGACCAGTCAGAGGCGTTTGTGGCAGTGGGAGCACCGGCCGTGCTTCAGCCAAGGCTCCTAGAAGACAGTGGGTCAAGAGAACCAGTATTCCAGCTGTTGATACGTCTCCAGAAAATTTCTTGCTGAGTATGGAGAGTGTTTGTTCTCAGGGAGTTCTAGGATCCGGCACTTCATGTCTCAAGTGGGAGCCGGTAGGGACCGAGGACGAGTCAAGGGCAATTTCAGCCGTGACTGATGTGTTGAAGCTTCGGGGAGCTTCAACGGGCCTTTCAGTTGACTGATGAGAAGGCCGCTGTAGCAGGAGAGAGTTGAAAAAGATTACTAGACATACAAGTGTTCTAAGTGGATGACAGTTGAAATTCTTCAAGCCTCCAAGTGGGAGATTGTTGGGCTTTGTGGAGGCTTGTGAGCCGGCCCGACCCATTACTGAAACCCTAGGTTAACCATTGTTTTTCCTATAAATATGATCCTTGTATTTGTAATTCTGAAGTAGCACAAGTGAAATAAAATCCTCCTGTTACAGTCGTGGAGTAGGGAAACCGAACCACATTAAATTCTTGTGTGTCCCGTTTGTGTTCCATTTCTTTTTCTCTAGATTATTTGTGTGTGTTGATTGTTTAATTCCCAACAGTTCTTACGGACAAGTGTTCTTTACACTAGAAAATGGACCCAATTACTTCTACAGATTCAGAGGGGCGGACTGATTAATCCTAACATCTGCAACTAACTTGTCCAGGTATTCCAGCTTGATCCTCTTCTCAACACTCATATCACTCGATGCAACATTATAATGATTTCCTTGGGCGTGTTCCTGGTATTGTTGCCCATGTCCTTGAGTCTGGGTTAATTCTACAAAGCTCAGTGCCATGATCTCCGTTACCACATACTTCAGACCAAATGGAGGGTCTTGCACATTATTCACTGAATCCTTTTGTTGTGCTGAATTCAGATTGATTAAGTGTGTGTTCATTTGGTTTTGCATTGCATATATCAGTGAAGATAATATTGTCAATAATTAACATCTAACACTCCTGAAATCTTCTGTACAAATGCTCTTGAATCTCCATCATTCCTTGCAAACTCGACTATGTTTCATCTTCAACCCATAAGTAGCAGTATGCAAAATAATACCCAGTTTTTAGGTCATGGTCGAACCACAAGAATAGGTTGATGGAATCACAAAGTGCAAGAGGGTCTGTGTGTGTGGGGGTGAATTGGTATAATTTTGCTTTTCCTGAAGAGTAGTTGCCTTAAGATATTTCGTAGTCCACTACTAATAGCATAGAGATATAATTAAAGTCTTAAAAGTAAACTTCGCACGAATTGTTTTTATACTGGTTGGGATCTAAGGTGGATCATACGTCTAGTCCCCTTGGGTTGCAAGGGTGTTCTGTCAAAGCTTTTTTAACTCTCGATGTGAGCAAAAATATGAGTGTAAACTTTTCACTCTTCTTTTTATTTTGATACTCAGCCTTACAAACAATTTTTTTTTCTCTCCTTTTTTTTACAGAGTACAACAAGGTAATACAATGCTTGATAAAAGCAGTGTAGAGAATGTGATGGAACACCCCAAAAATTAGTAGGTTACAATAGAGCTTGACGTAGGGTTTAGGGTCGTAGATATAACTTTATGTACTTAAAATAAGGGGTGATGTGTTATAACGTAAAGTTACGACCCCGAAGGACAAACCAAGGATCCTTGTGGAGGACCCTAGCCATTTTTAGAAAAATCTGCCCAAGACCTTCATATACGACAGGACCCACGCCCCGTGGATGGGTCCATGCCACGTGGTCTGGTCTCGTGGGTCTATGGCCAAGATGACAAGTTCCAATAATTCAACCTACGCCTCATTAGCACGGGCCATGGGTCTGATGCTACACAATGTGTATTTTTTATATTTCTTGATCAACGACACTAACTTACAGTTTGAGTGTCTACGAATCGAAGCTTGTATAGTAACCCAGCCAAGGGTTTGGGTCGTGTCCCAAAAGAGTTGTAGTGAAAGTAGTAGCTACTTATAATTCCATTGTAAATAGAGATAGATCAAGACATTTTCGAGTATTAAAACAAAATAGGTTTAATTTGTGTCACCTAAGTGCAAATCTCAAAAATTGATTTTGCCACAAGTAGTAAAGCCAAAATAAAGAAGAAATCAAGTATCACAGAGAGTTCTTGGGGTGAGACTGAAATATATGTTGATACAAACTAATGGGAACATGCATTTGATAGTAAAATTCGCAAGAGAATGGTGACTAGGCTAAGCTTTTGGGGAAAGTAAATTATTTCTCAGGCAACTTACCCCATACAATTGGGTTCCTCTCGGACAATGCTTTTCCTATCGCTACCTTCCCACTACGATAACCACTAGCTTCTTCTCATCATTTTCCATCCTTGTCTTATATGCTAGTTGTGTTGCTAAGGAAGTTAGTTTACCTTCCAATATCTTCATTTCATGTGAATTCACCTTGCTATTAAGTGAAGAAAAATCATCTCTTGTTTCTTTTAACAAATCGTCAGAGCCTTCAAATTTGTCAAGCATTCTTGTTAGCAAGTTGTTCACTTCAGGGTTGTCTGCATTTACCCATTATTTCAGATTGTCGCACCATTTTATATATTATTTTTCATGCTCATTATGTTCTGCCCAATGTCGACAAGATTTCCTAGGTTCCTCGTCTTTTTGAAAGTTACAACCTTGATTCCCACCCTGCTGTTGATAACAAGGGTGAAAAACCTCCTTAATTGTTTTAGTGTTCCAACCTTGATTCTCCCCCGATCAAAAATAACCGAAAGAAGAACCCTCCTCAACCCGTAATACTTCACCTCTCCTCTTCATCTATGCTTGCAATATCTCCATTTGAGTCAACATTTTCTATATGTTTTATCTCTCTCTTTTTCTTTATCGAGTGACTCTGGTGTCATTCTCAAACATAATCGAGAAACTTGGTCAACTTTAGTGTACCAGGCCTTGTTCACTTTGGTCATGTTATCTAAAAGGAATGATGCCACTCAAAGGACTGTAACATCATTCCTCCCTGCACTAATTGATCAGCTATCCCTTTGTTAACTAAGACTAAGATTCAGTAAAAATATTGGAGCAGTAGTTCAATTTTCAGCCCATGTATGCGACATTTTCGCAAACATCTCTTGAATCTGACCCACGACTCATGGACTGGTTCACTTTCCCTTTTCCTAATATTTTGAATAGCTAGTATACCGTGGTTTTATTGTATTATTAATACTTTTTCCTTAAGTTTACTGTGTCCAAAAGCCTTTTTGTGCTAATTTTTATATAAGTTTCTCTTTATTTGCAGGAAATCTGTCTAAAAGATGAATGCGGAGGTTTTTGAGCAAGAAATACAGAAAGGTACCACCTACGGAGCTTGTGACGGTCCATCATGCTCGTGACGGTCCGTAGGTGGCATCGTAGTGCATCTGCAAAAGGAAGATGGGGAAGTCTAAAAAAGTGTGGAGTTACGGAAAGCGTGACGGACCATCGTAGCCATGACGGTCCGTCCTACTGGTTTGTCATGAAGATTAGAGGATTAGTCCACTACCCAAATTCTACGAGTTCAACTGTTTTGGAATGGAGACCCCGGACGGACCGTTCTGCCTTTGACGATCCGTCATACCTGCCGTCGAGGTAATGAAGAGAGTAGTAGAAGAAATTGCATAAGTATGGGACGACGGAGTCCATGACGGTCCGTCATGATCACGACGATCCGTCGCGAGGTGTGTCGATCCATCCGCGTTTTCACATATTTCCCGCAAATAGAGTCCTTATGTAATTAGGTCTTAATTTTTTTTATAAATAGTTAAAAAAACCACGTTTTTGAGGTTAGACTCTTGAATATTTTTAGACTATTTGTTAGAATTTTGGTGATTACTATTACACTTTTGAAGGATCTTTAATCTTTAATTAATTTTAGCAATTGATTGTTGGTGATTTTTGTTGATTAATCAAGTGAACGTCTGGATTTTACTCTTTCTCATTGAACTAAGTGCATGAATTATTAAATCATATATTTGATTATTGTGATTATGAATATGTGTAACTAAACTCCATAACTAGGGTTGTGGGAACCATAGGCGAATAATGAGTTAAAACCTAACTAAAATAACAATTCTAGAATAGTGTCTTGCATGTATTGATAATTCTTTCGCTTTAAAGTCTTTTTAACGGATGGCCAACGTTAGAACTCGCCTTAATGCTATTTGCCGGACTAAGGAGGCAGATAATAGGAAAATAATTATCAACATATATTTAGTTTATACTATCTAATAGGCTAGAATTGATTGGTACGAGGTAATAACTTAGTCAAATATCGAATATGATACTTAAAATGAGGTAAAGGTAAGGGTTAGTATAGCAACAGACGTAGCCGGACCAAGGTGAGGAGTGAAATTTTCTAGATGCCGGACCAAGAATTTAGAAATATATAACTTATCACTTTGCAAGCAAGATACTAGGAAAGAATTGTTATAGTTAGAATTATCAAGTTATTAACTTGTGGGAAACACGTAAACCCTAGTTACCTTTTTTTAATTGATTAAACTCCAACATTTGAAGCCGTTACTTATCTCTTTTAATTTCGTTACTTACTTACCACTATTTAGAAATAAAAACAAAACCCCCTTTTATCATTTTTGCTTTCCAAGGAAGTAATTGACTGAACAATAGTAATAATTGATTGAAGTTAAGTCTAAGCTATTTTTCTCATGGGAACGATCCCAACCTCATTAGTTGGGTTATTTACTTGACACGACCGTTTTACTTCTTATTTGAGAAGTGAGTTTGAGCATATCAAATTTTGGCGCCGCTGCCGGGGAAAGTAGATTTTAGATTAACTTAAACTTATTACTATAGTTTAGTTGATATTTTCTTGATTTTACTTTGTTTTACGGTTTTTGATTCTTGCAAAACCATCTTTCTTGTATGTCAAATACACGAAGAGGAAGAGAACCCTTGTTTCCTTACAATCACGAATTAGAGCATACACTACACAAAATGAATCGAAACTTGGGAATCATTGATGATGATCCAAGCCAGAAAATCCAAGCTCCTATTGATGTTCATGGTCAGTTGTTACCTGATGCTCCAGGTGAACACCAACAGAGGGGACAAAATCTCGCTCCATGACCCCAAGAATACTACAGAGGCTATGACAATATAGCAGACTCCGACGGGCCACTTGTATTGCCCCCTCTACCACCAGGCAACACCTTTGTGGTAACTAGTATCCTGATGCAAATGCTCACTTCCAGAGGTTTGTTTTTAGGGTAACCTTCTAAGGATCCACATTCCCATATAGCTAAGGTTAGGGTAGTGTGTAAAAGCTGTGTAGGGAGGCCTGACTTGGACATGGATGTAACCGGGATCAGAGTGTTTCCTCTCTCACTGACGGGAGAGGCTGCTATATGGTTCACTGAGCTCCCGTACAACTCAATTTTCACTTGGAACAACCTAAGGGATGTTGTCATAGCACGCTACTATCCGGTCTCCAAGAAACTAAACCACAAAGACAGAGTGAACAACTTTGTGGCACTACCAGGAGAGTCAGATAGTAGTTCTTGGGATAGATTCACCTAGTTCTTGAGAAGTGTCCCAAATCACCATATAGATGATGAGTCACTGAAGGAATACTTTGATCGGGGAAAGGATGATAATAATAAAGCGGTGTTGGACATTATAGCGGGTGGATCTTATGGGGAGTGTCCTTATGCTGAGATAGCTGAAAAATTAGAGAAAATCTCCCAGAATAATAAAGCTTGGAGTACAGGAAGTCAGATACCAGAAGAAATACCTTTGCAGTGCAGTCCACTCACAACCCAGCCACAAATGAGATTCGTGAAGAAATGGCTCAGATGAGAACTGAGATTGGGTTGGTACTAAAACATGTCACTAGGGGTTCAGAAAAGATAAATGCAGTCAATTACTTGTCGAAACCACCGCCAAAAAATGAGAGTGCTATTATGAGGATGATTCCTATTTTGTAAATGAGAAGACGGGGGGTTTTCGACCAAGTGCCCAAGGCTCTAATAAGGAGAATTTGCGCCAAGGTCAAGGGAACCAAGGTCGGAACTATGGTAACTACAACCGTGAGAGTCATTATCTCCGAGATGAAAACTAGAACCACGATAACAACTTCAACAGGGGTAACTATTGTTATAGAAATGAAAGGAATGGGCCCTGTGTTCCTCCTCAAAATCATGAAGTTAATCCTAGGGATAGTGGAGGTAGTATGGCGCGAGTTGAGTATATGTTTCATAAAATTATGAGGAGGTTCAATGCTAGTTATGAGTACAATAAAGAGTTGAGGAATGATTTAGCGGGTATTGGGTAAAAAGTCGATACAAATGCAATATTGATTAAGCAGCTTGAGTTATAGTTGGCCCAATTATCTGCGACTGTGAACACACGGCAACTGGGAACTCTTCCTAGCAACACTGTCCAAAATCCAAAAAATGATGGACATTGTATGGCAATCACTACTCGTGGTGGCAAGCAAACCATTGACCCACTTATGTCGTCTAATGAGTAAAAGGTGACAAAAGATACTGATAAAGTGATAGATGTTAATGGTGAAGTAGAGGATAACACTGTAAAAGATGCTGAAGTGCCTAAAAATGTAACTCCCATGCCTAGGACACAACCCCCATTGCCTCAAAGAATATTGAAAAAGATCGAGGATGGTAAATATCGGCGTTTTATAACAATGTTGAAGCAACTTTCTATCAATGTCCCTTTGGTAGAAGCTTTAGAACAAATGCCCGGTTACGCCAAGTTTATGAAAGATCTGGTTACAAAGAAAAGATCGGTCACTTTTGAGGATAATGATAGAATGTAGCATTGTAGTGCTATTGCTACAAGATCTCTAGTACAAAATAAATAAGATCCGGGTGCGTTCACTATTCCTTGTACAATCGGGCTATTACATTTTGTGAAAGCATTATGTGATATGGGGGCAAACATAAATATCATGCCCCTCTTGATTTACAAGAAGTTGGGTTTGGGTGATCCAAATCCCACTTTGATGCGGCTACTGATGGCTGATCGAACAGTGAAAAGGCCTATAGGTATACTCCATGATGTGTTTGTAAAAGTGGAGTCGTTCATATTTCCGACATATTTTGTTATTCATGATTGTGAAGTTGATTTTGAAGTGCCCATTATTCTTGGGAGGCCTTTCCTTGCTACGGGAAGAGCCTTAGTAGATATGGAAAAGGGGAAGATGAAATTTCAGTTGAACAATGAGGACGTGACCTTTAACATTTGTAGGTTCATGAGGCAGAGTGGTGAGCTCCAATCGGTATCTGCTATATCCTACAATATTGGTGAGACATCTGAGACACAAATAGAAGAACATCTAGGTGTAGAACCATTATCGGCATTTATAATGAGTTTTGATAGAGATTGCATCGAAGAGTATGAGTCATTAGTCATGGTTCTTAATCGAGGTGATGTTCGGTTTGAACCGAAGAAATATGAGTTAGATATGAAGAATCACGAGTCCCCACCCACGAAACCATCTATAGAGGAGGCTCCAAAGTTAGAACTAAAAGCTCTCCCACCTCATCTCAGGTATGAATTCTTAGGAAATGGTGACACTTTGACTGTAATCATTGCATCGAACCTGAATGAACAACAAGTTGAGAGTTTGGTGAAAGTGCTAAAAAGGTTCAAAAGAGCTATTGGGTGGACTATTGCGGACATTATTGGGATCCCTCCTGGTATTTGTTGTCAGAAAATCCAACTCATGCGTGATCATAATCCAAGTATTGAGAACCAGAGACACTTAAATCAACCTATGCAAGAGGTCATGAAGAAGGAAATCATTAAGTGGTTGGATGCCGGAGTAATCTATCCGATCGCCGTAGGAGTTGGGTATGCCCTGTTTAGTGTGTACCTAAGAAAGGGGGAATGACTGTGGTACCCAATGAAAAAAATGAACTTGTTCTAATGAGACCGCTTACTGGATTGAGGGTGTGTATGGATTAACGCAAATTAAATGCATGGACTGAAAAAGACCACTTTCCAATGCCCGTCATGGATCAGATATTGGATAGACTTGCCGGAAAAAGGTGGAACTGTTTTCTTGATGGATATTTGGGGAATAATCAGATTTCTATTGCACAAGAAGATCAAGAGAAAACCACTTTTACTTTTCCATATGGGACCTTTGCATTCAAAAGAATGTCTTTTGGGTTGTGCAATGCATCCGCCACATTTCACAGATGTATGATGTCGATATTTTCCGACATGGTGGAAAATACTATAGAAGTTTTTATGATGATTTTTTGGTGGTTGGTGATTCATTCGAGCGATGTTTAAACATTTATCTGAGGTCCTTAAGAGAGTGAAGACTGCAATTAGTACTAAATTGGGAAAAAGTCATTTAATGAAAAAAGGTATTGTTTTGGGTCATCGCATTACAGAAAAGGGCCATAGAGGTTGATCGAGCTAAAAGTCGAGGTAATACAGAGACTTCCCCCACTGATCTCTGTGAAAGGTGTGAGAAGATTTCTTGGGCATACAGGTTTTTACCGGAGATTCATCAAAGACTTTTCAAAGATAGCACATCCATTATGCAAACTGCAGGAGAAAGATTGTAAATTTTGTTTTGATGAATTCTGTCTCTTAAAGCATTCGGCGAGCTAAAAGAAAAAATGGTGCCTGCTCCTATCATTATTTCTCAAGATTGGAACAGTCCATTTTAGGTGATGTGCGATGCTAGTGGGGTTGCTCTTTGTGTAGTATTGGGACAAAGAAAGAACAAAATCCTTCACCCCATTTTTCTATGTTAGTAAAGCCCTAAATGAAGCTCAGAAGAACTACACAGTGACTGAGCAAGAACTCCTTGAAATATTCCTTGCTTTTAAAAAATTTCGCTCCTATTTGCTAGGTACTAGAGTTATAGTGCATACTGACCACTCAGCATTGAGATATTTGATAGCAAAGAAGGATGCGAAACCTAGGTTGCTTCGTTGGGTATTACTGCTACAAGGATATGACTTTGAAGTGATGGATAGAAAAGGAAATGAAAATCAAGTTGCTGATAATTTATCCTGTCTAGAGGATGAAGCCATGGGAGATTTAGGGGACAAGACTGACATTGATGATATTTTCCCCGATGAGCATGTATTGGCTGCTTCATAGGACTTGATTCCATGGTTAACAGATTTTATGAACTATCTGGCTAGTGATATTGTTCCATCGGAATTATCCTTTCATCAAAGAAAAAAGTTCATGTACGATGTGAAGAAGTTCTTTTGGGATGAACCATAATTATATAGGAATTGTGCCGACGGGCTTATTCGGCGTTGTGTGCCAGAATGTGAGATGTTGAGTGTGTTGGAAGAATGCCATTCCTCCCTCTTTGGTGGACATCACAGCGGTATCCGAACTGCTCATAAAATATTACAATGTGGTTACTATTGGCCAACTCTTCATCAAGATGCTCATGAGTTTGCTAAAGCATGTATCTATGACAACGAGATGGCGGCATTTCAAGAAAGCAAGAGCTCCCTCTAAACCCCATTCTTGTGATTGAATTATTTGATGTTTGGGGTATTGACTTTATGGGCCCTTTTGTGAGTTCTCATGGAATGAAGTACATTCTAGTAGCGGTTGATTATGTATCTAACTGGGTCAAAGTCATCGCCCTCAAAAACAATGACGGGAAGAGTGTCCCTGCATTCTTAGAGAATATATTCTCTCGTTTTGGCACCCCAAGGGCAAATATTAATGATGGGGGCTCCTACTTCTGTAACAGATTGTTCAAGGGGTTATTGGAGAAATATGGGGTTCGTCGTAATGTGGCGACTCCTTATAACCCTCAAAGTAGTGGGAAAGTTGAAGTGTCGAATCGGGAGATCAAACATATGTTGTAAAAAACAATGAACGCTAGTAGAACGGATTGGTCAAAGAGGCTTGATGATGCTTTTTGGGCCTACCAGACATCGTATAAGACTCCCATAGGTATGTCCCCATACAAACTTGTATATGGGAAAGCTTGTCATCTTCCGGCTGAGTTACAGCATAAAGCCATGTGTGCTATGAAGAAGTTGAAAATGTATTGGAGCAAAGCTGCAGAACAACGGTTAACTGGGTTGAATGAACTTGATGAATTTTGCCTGAAAGCTTATGAAAGCTCAGCCCTCTACAAAGAAACGATGAAGAATTACCATGACCAAAAAATTGAAAAACCAGAGTTTATGGTCGAGGATTTGGTGCTTTTATTCAATTCTAGGTTGCGCTAGTTTCCGGGCAAGCTCAAGTCCAAATAGACTGGTCCTTACTTGGTTACCCAACTATTCTCTCATAGAGCAGTTGAGAGGCATACCATCTTGATGAAGTCTAATTAATCAAGTGTGTCCTTAGTCGTGCCGCGATGTTAAATCAGGCGCTTGTTGGGAAGCAATCCAATACTTATAGTTTTTCTTTCTAGTAATTGAAGCATTTTCTACTAATGGATTTTAAATTTGCAGGCAGATCACCAGGAAATTCTGTAGAAAATTACTGTGGAGTAGTCACTGACGGATACAACGACGGACCGTTGTGCCAGTGATGGACATCGCATGAATCCGTTGTGCCAGGTACGTCTTTCTGTTATTTTCAAATTAGGGCACACACGACAGAACCAACGACGTACCGTCACAATTAAGATGGACCGTCGTCGTGGAATCGTCGAGTCATTCATGAAGCGTACCCGACCCAACCCGGCTGGGTGTTTTTAAAAATTCAATATTTAAAACCCCCACCCCTTAATTTCACCCCATTCCTTCACTCTTTCTCCCATTTCCCTCCCTTTTCGACTTCCAAGGATCATAACCCCTCTCTCTTACAACCGATCATTTTCCCCAAATTCTCCAAATTACTAAAGTTCATCATCTACTAGTCGGAGCTGCTGCTGTGGGTCTCTACTTGATCACCAAGTACCTTTCTCTCTTGTTTTTCTCAAATTCTCAGGTATATGTCTCTAATTTCTACTCATTTATATTGCATTTTTGTTTATCAATTAGTATTAGCCTAGTTCTTCTTGATATGTTCATTCTTTAATAAAATTATGTCTGACCTAGGTTAAAAATCCTTGAAGTTGCAGTGTTAAATCTCTAGAAATAGGTGCTTTAGCATTACTAGTTTACTAGGTATTTGGGTTAGAAAAATGTAGGTTAAGACACTACAAATTTGATTTGGATCATAGGGGATGGCTGGGGCATCCCCAGTGGTGTCACTGAGTTACAGAACGACACCCCGATGACTGACTATCGTACCCACGACGGATCGTCATTGGTTCCGTTCCAACCGCCATAACACCCCACTGTCAAAGTTTCTCCATGTGTCCACCAACAGCCACATGCAACAGACCGTCGAAGGAACAACGGTCCGTTTTGCACAACCGTTCCGGTTGTCAGAGACCATATTCCGAAGGGTCTCTCACTTTTTCGAAGTGTCCTTCAACGGACACATGCGACGGACCGTCATTCCTATGACGGTTCATCCAACACAACCGTTCTGGTTGTCAAAGACCCTATTCTTAAGGGTCTCTCAATTTTACCAAGTGTCCTCGAATGGACACATGCGACGGACCGTGATTCCCACGATGGTCCGTCCTGTACAACCGTTCTGGTTGTCAGAGACCCCGTTCCCAAGGGTCTCTCTCTATTTTTCTAAGTTTCCTCAAATGGACAACTACGACGGACCGTCATACCCACGACGGTCCATCCTGCATAACCGTTATGACGGTCAGAGACCCCTCTCTTAAGGGTCTCCATACATTTTCTAAGTGTCCTTTTACGGACAACTATGACGGACCGTCATACCCTCAACGGTTCGTCCTGCATGACTGTTATGATGGTCAGAGACCCCTCTCCTAAGGGTCTCCATATTTTTTTCAAGTATCTTGTGACAGACACCTACGATGGACCATCGTACCTGTGACGGTTGGTCCTGCATATAGCGTCATACTTGTCAGAGAATCTCCTTCAAGGTTATCCATATAAACAAAGTCTAAGTAAGACACGACAGACCCCATGACAGTCCGTCATACTCACGATGAGCTGTCACCTGGCCTGTCGTGTTTCACTATTACTATAGAAATGTCATTACATCTTAACTCCTTTATTTATTTTGTGTGGTTTTACTAGTCTTGTCTGCTCTTTTTAGTACTTATATTGATTCTTTACAGGTAGTATATATTATGGCACAAAAACAAGATCGAGTCTACACACGCAGGCAATCAAAGTCCGTCGCCCCGTCTACCCGTCTGATCATTGTCTTTGATGATGAGCGTGACCCCAAGTACGTGGCCCCAGGCACTTCCACTACATCCCGAGCTGCACGAGCTGCCAGAGCCAAACCCAAAAATGTGACGTCCGGTGTATTCACTACCTCCCAGTTTGATGAGCAGCACATACTGACCGGCAAACCTTCTGGGTCATCTACTAATGAAAAAGGAGCGTCTGTCTCCTTAAAAGTTTCGTGGTTGAAGGAAGCCTCCGAATCTGCTGAGGTTACCGCACCCGCCACCGTTGCAGAGTCTTCCTCGTCTGATGAGGCTGCCAGTTCAGAATCCACACAAAGTTCACCATCTCGTGCTCTCACCCCGTTTACCGACCAGCCCAACCGGTGGTGTGTCGACGAGAAGTATCAAGTATATTTCGATGCAAAGTTCTTGAATGACAAAGGAGTCATGACTCGTATACTTACATTAGAGAAGCGGGTCCTTAGGGGAAGTTCCTGACGATGCAAGAGATCCATAATCTCTTCACCAGACATCGACTTGATTAGATAGAGAGTCTATTGGGACGTTATAGTGAAGAGTTTGTCCGAGAGTTCTACGCCTCCTACGTAGCGACTCTCAAATCACAGATTGATAGGCGGGCTTCCCCCGCCAAACAGGCCCTACTGCAGCAGGTCCGAGTACGTGGCATTCAGGTTGATATCTCCCTGCCTACCATCCGTTGGTATCTATACGGTGAGAATTTTAATGCCAACCTGGCCCATCTCACCGCCGAGTTTGACTACCGATGGCAGATTGTCAAAGATGGACAATTCCTGCATGAGCCATCGCTGAGAGAGACCACCAAGAGGTGGATGGCCCTGCATTTGTTCGTTGTTGGTGGGGGTGCTGACTGGGTGACCGAGCCGAAGGGAGCAATCAAGAAGGCCAACCTGACAATCTCGGCAAAGTTTTTTTGGTTGATTGTCCGCCACTAACTTTCCCCCACAGCTGCTGATAAAATAGTCACATGAGATCGAGCAGTACTCATGGCGCCGATGATAGCCGAATTTTAGGTGGATTTTTGTTGGCTTCTACAGGCAGTCATGCAGGAGAGGATTTTTAGGTCACAACTACCTAACTTTTCCCGTGCATGATATGTTCTCTATGCAGGTCCACAGGTGTGCCTATATGGCACGTTGATTAGCTAAAGACCCCGCTGAGCACTGTTGATATCGGCCTCATCAGGTATGAGGCCAATGAGTTGGCTCCATGCAGAGGGCCCCGCCCAGAGTTGCCTCAACTTGGTGACAACCTAGCTGATACGGTAGCACAGGTCTGCACGGCTACGCAGGCGGCTTCCACTGACACGACTCCGGTCGAGTCTATCCCGGGTAGTAGCACTGCCCCGAGCTCCTCTTGATCATCCCCTTTCCCCGCTCTGGTTCCGCTTGCTAGGGTCCAGAAATTAGAGGCGGAGATGGCTACACTTCTGCATCACATCCAGCCTTGGATGTAGAAGTCTATTGTTGAGGCAAAAGAGCGCTTGGAGCGGAGAATGGTCCAGCACATAGAGTGGAAGATCGCTGAGGTTCATCAGCGCTTGGACACTTTTGAGTTGCGGGTGTTAGCCCGACCAGCCCCTCAGGTAGATGTGTCGATCCTTCGGGCTGCGGTCGACAGTCCTCGCACAGACATCGACATGATCTTAGAGGCTAGGGTGCTTGAGTCTGTGGCCCCTTCTGCAGTGCGTGCTAAAGACACAGTTATGGTGGCCCTATTCGCCACTTCATAGATTCCACCACCTCCCCCTCGAGAGCATGCCAAGAAGCGTAGGGCTCGAGAGGAGGATGAAGCTCGAGAACGGAAGAAGGAGCCCCATGAGTTGTAAGCTGCGAGGAGAGCCTCTCTTGCTGATGAAGAGGCGCGTCAGATCAGAGCAGGAGAGTTAGCTGATGGGGCGTCTGGCTCCAGAAATGTGGAGATAGCGGGAGGCACTGCAGATAGTGCTGTTGATGATGAGGACACTACTGAGGGTGTCCATATTACCTAGGTGGTGGGTTCTGGGGAATAGGACCCACCAAGTTGCTGATCGTCGGCGCTTTGCGCCCCAGGTTTGCTTCACCTACCACTCTAGTATTCAACTTTTTTTGTGCATTGTGGACAATTGCATGTCTTTTTGTTGGGGGTGGGGTAAACGGAAAGTGAGTGCTAGGGTGAAGTCTGAGTAGCCCAAACTTCACTATCCTCTTTAGGGGTTTTCTTGCTTGTGTTCTTTTCCCCCAAGAGACTGATTACTTTTTCTGTTGAACCGGCATGTCTATATCTTGTGTATATAGTTTAATTCTGAAGCATGATGGCTAAAATCATATCCTGAGAAAATGGAAAATGATGCATGACTAGGCATAGTAATTGATAAATGTGTGGCTCTAAGCATTACATAGAGGTACACCACTGCATGACCCTAAGTCAAAAATTCGAACTAGGTGTCTGATAATCAGGTAGAGTAATGAGATGTCAAGTGAGTGTGAGGAAGATTTAAATAGTCCACTGTTTGTACTGAGCTAGAACTTGCTTGGTCAGTCCTGCTAAAAGTAAGTTGTAATAAACAATTAGGAAAGGATCATAGGCCCTTTTTCAATATAGCCCATTTTTAGCCTAAATAAAAGAAAACCAAATGAAATTTATCCTTCTTTGATCCAAATGATTTGATCTTAAACACGACCTTTCTTTTTTACCCTAACTGATCTTTTCTGAGAATAATGTGTCCACCCTTGGAAATCTGCACCTCAGCTTATGCCAAAAGCATAAGCTGAGGGTGGCTAATGCAGTAAACAACCCTTTATATGACTCTGACCCAACTTTGGGCAGTGTGTACTTTGACTCATGGCAAAGCCATGAGTTAAGGGTGGCTATTATGAGGAATGCTCTGGAAAATAGGGTTTAAAGAACAACGAGAGAGAAAGAACAAAAGTAAAGTGACTCAAGAATTAGTTGAAAGAAAAGTAAAAAAAAAAAATCAAAAAAATACAAGAAATACAATCAAGAAATGAAGAGAGTGACTTACACAAATGAAGAAAGAAGGGAAAATAGCAAGGTGATAGAATATTAGAAACTGGGAAAATAAAATGATAGAAAATGATATGTTTAGCCGATATGTCAAGGAGGGGCAAAAGTTACGAAAGTATACCTAAATATACCCTACCTGACCCTGAGCCTATGTTACAAGCTAAGAAAGTCATATCGTGATCCTAAGAGTTGTATAGAGAACTTAAAGCAATGAAAATAAGGGCAATATTATTGTAATATGTATGAATGAGTGTGAATTTGTTCTGAGAGTGAGTGTTAAAAAGTAATCCTTATACTGAAACAGGAATCATTGTGTGAAAAATGAGGATTTTTTTTAAAGTGAGGACACCGGATGCAATATCGAAAATATTAGCACCCGATGAGAAATTGAAGAGGATAGGTGTTAGTGCATGTTGAGTCTGTGTCATGGTCTGGTTTAACATAATTCAAGCCTAATAGTGATAGCATGCATATATTTGATGAGATTGATCAGGATTGATTGCCAAATGATTGCGAAGGATAAAACATGGATACTATTGTACAAAGATTTTGTATTGACTAAGAGTGCGTTGCTTGAGGACAAACAACGAATTTATGTTGAGGGCGTTGATATACCGTGGTTTCATGGTATTAATAATACTTTTTGCTTAAGTTTAGTGTATTCAAAAGTCTTTTTGTGCTAATTTTTATATAAGTTTCTCTTTATTTGCACGAAATCTGTCTTAAAGATGAATGTAGAGGTTATTGAGCAAGAAATACAGAAAAGTACCACTTACGGAGCTAGTGACGGTCCGTCATGCTCGTGATGGCCTGTAGGTGGCATCATAGTGCATTTGCTGAAGGAAGATGGGAAAGTCTGACCAAGTGTGAGGTTACAAAAAGCGAGACGGACCGTCGTACCCATGATGGTCCATCCTGCTGGTTTGTCATGAAGATCAGAGAAGTAGTCCCAATACCCAAATTCGAAGAGTTCAAGTGTTTTGAAACGGAGACCCTTGATGGACCGTTGTGTCTATGACGATCCGTCACACCTGCCGTCGAGGGTAATGAAGAGAGCAGCAGAAGAAATTGCATAACTATGGGACGACGGAGTACATGACGGTCCGTTGTGATCAAGACGATCCGTCAATCCAGCCGCGTTTTGACAGATTTCCAGCAACTAGAATCCTTATCTAATTAGGTTTGTACTTTTTTATAAATAGTTTGAAAAACCTCGTTTTTGAGGTTAGACTCTTAAATATTTTTAGACTCTTTGTTAGACCTTTGGTGATTACTATTACACTTTTGAAGAATCTTTAATCTTCAATTAATTTTAGCAATTGATTGTTGGTGATTTTGGTTTATTAATAAAGTGAATTCTGGATTTTACTCTTTCTCATTGAAGTAAGTGCATGAATTCTTATATTAATATTTGAATATTGTAATTATCAATATGGGAAAAACTCCATAAACTAGGGTTGTGGCAACCATAGGCGAATAATGAGGTAAAACCTAACTAAAATAACAATTCTAAAATAGTGTCTTGCATGTATTGATAATTCTTCGCTTAGAATTTTGAGAAGTCTTTTTAACGAGGACAACTTAGAAACTCGCCTGAATGCTACTTGCCGAACCAAGGCGGTAGATAACAGGAAAAGAAATATCAACATAGATTTAGTGTATACTATCTAATAGGCTAGTATTTATTGGTACGAGGTAATAACTTAGTCAACTATCGAATATGATGCTTAATATGAGGTAAAGGTAAGGGTAAGTATAGCAACACAAGTAGCTGGACCAAGGTGCGGAGTAAAATTTTCTAGATGCCGGACCAAGGATTTTGAAATACATAACTTATCACTTTGCATGCAAGATAATAGGAAAGAATTGTTTATAATTAAAAGTATTAAGTTATGAACCTTTGGGGAACACGTAAACCCTAGATACCTTTATTAATTGATTAAAAACTCCAACATTGAAGGCGTTGGTGGTCTCTTTAATTTCGTTAGTACTTACCACTATTTAGAATCAAAACAAAACCCCATTTTATATTTTTGCTTCTTTCCAAGGGAAGGTATTGACTGAACAATAGTAATAATAGATGAAGTGAAGTTAAGTAGTATATTTCCTTGTGGGAAGGATCCAACCTCATTTGTATGGTTATTTTTTTCACTTAACAACCGCTAATTCTTATTTGAGAAGTACGTTTTAGCGTATCAATAGCATCCTTTAACTTCATCACATACGAGGGAGGAAAGAACAGCTAAGATCAATATTCCAAAGATTTGATGTAAATATTTTGAAAAGTTCGGAAAACTATTTGGTCGCCTCTCAAGACTGTGATACTGGGAACAAACAAAGTCGTATTTCTTCATGTGACCAATAATTAATGGGCAAAGGAGTTCACAATTAAACGTAACTTTGAATGTGTTCGTATGAATCTTCATGATCTCATCCTCCATATAAACCCCTAGAATGTATGAGAAGGAGTGTTATTAAATGGATTGTAAAAGAATAATTTCGTTCACCTTGAGGTGGGCATACCCGTTAGAATTGGATCATACACATTGTTTTCATCATCTATGTTATTCTACTGTAGATCACTAACCACTGGGCTATTTGAGTGGCAGGGAGAAAACTGATGAGCATTCATCGTTCCTATTCTCAATATAAACATTCCAACCAAAATTAATAGTTAAATTAGCAGAAACTACAATATAAAGAACTTAAAACAAAAAATAGCTACATTTCATGTCACTCTGCAGCAGTGACATCATTTTGATGTCTCCATATGTGTATCTTATATATTTCATGACCAATGACACTATCATATCGAGAGTGTCTACGAATCAAAGCTAGTTAAGTAACCCAACAAAGGGATGGTTACAAGTGAGTGCTAGTGAATGTAGTAGCTACTTAGAATTCTGTTCTAAATAGAGATAGCTCAAGATATTTTTGAGTGGTAAAATAAAACAAATTTAATTTGTGTCACCAAATTGTCAAATATCCTGAAGGGTTTTTTTCACAAGTAGTAAAATACTAAAAACAAAGGAGAAAACAAGTACGAGAGAGAGTTCTTTTGGCTTGAACGCAATATATATTGACACAAACAAATAGGTACATACTTTTGATAGTAAAATTTGCATTACAATGGTTACTGGGCTAATCTTTAGCTAAAAGTGAACTCCCTCTCGATAAATTTACCAAAAATCAAATGGGTTCCTCTCGGACTCCCACTCGTCCAAACTAACCAGCCTACGCCTTACCCCCACCCTGACCTTTTTATAGAGAAGGCTTTGATATGGGACTAGGGCTCTCCCTCTCGAGCAGAACCTCATGTCGACTCACTCTTTAGGCCATCAATGTAGTGTTCTTAGTTTAAACAACATCCCTCTTTACAAGCTCAAAACACTTTGGTGGTTTTGTATATGCAACTACAAATCCATTAAATTAAACGACAACCACTAGGTTAAATTACCATTAAAATGTATCTAATCCTATCATCAAGAAACCAAAAAAAATAATATGAACACATATTTGCTTTATCACACCCCAAGAATGGGGTTTTTATCCTTACATCAAGCAATAATCAAACATACAAAATGATAAAGGAATTAATGTGTATAAGAGATTAAACCTTAAAATGGCAAAGGAAGGTAAATGAAGAAGAACAACTTCCATGATTAGAGCGAGATCTTCTTTCTTCAAGCTTCCTCAAACGCTCTCCATACTTGAGAGAAAACATAATAACAAAATTTCTAAAGTACAAAAATTTATTGTCTAATGTTTATGTCACATCCTGGGAGCACCCCCCAGACGTAATCGGCGTCCTTGTCCTCATCGAGGACTAAGACTAGCCTTATAGCCTACATCATTACATTTATGGTTAAAATGCGGAAAATTAAAACTTTTCTATAGCTTTCTTGAGGTTTACATAGACCTCTCACATATGCATAATATATTCATATGGAGTATACATAGACCCTTTGTATAACAAGATTACACAGTCTTCTACTTTTATTGCCCATAGGTATATAAAATACTTAAGATAGTCTTAAGCGGGTGTCTCATCCCATAACAATCTAAAACAAGACTATGTCAATTGTGCATACCTCATACATCAATGTAATAAAGCCACATAAAGTGTATGCAATCTTTAGTGCTCAAATGAATTGGAAAAAACAAGAATTATTATAACTAAAACACATCAAAATCTTTATATTGGCATTTCCCTCAAAAAGTGAGGACCTACCCAACTTGGATGAGTGTGAATTACAAGTCTTTCTTAAAAACTGTCTCAAAAGCTCTTCAACGATCGAAACATAAAATGTTGGGGAAATGGAGAAGAAGGAGTTAGTACACCACTTGTACTAAGTATGACATCATATGCACACATATCATAAAAAATAATGCTAGAAAGGGACATTTCATTAAAGCATGCAATTTTACATTTGGAAAGACTTATGCACATTCAAGAACCAATACATGTCATTAATATATATTAATCAAGTCAAGACCATGTTCATAATACTATGTCTAGCCAAATCAATCATCCATACAAACATACTAGAACATATAATCATGACAATTCTAAAATCAAGTAATAACATCAACAAGTATGAATAAAAGTTCATTACAACATATTCAAAGTAAGAAAATTACTCATGAACCCTCATTAAGTCAACTAGTGCAATTACTAAGTTAAACTCCACAACATTACTTATTCGAGTCACCCAACAAGAACCATAAGTAGTGACCAACTTCACATAGCATATCATTAAGAGTACATATCATTACACCTTAGCAATGGAGAGCAAACACATGTAAATAAGTGAAACCAATCATCAAATTGTATCATCAATGTGCAAGATCATCATATACATATCATGTACAATTATATGCATATACATATATAATAACATCCTCTTAAGTCTTTCCTCAAGGCTAACTAGTGCAATGTTTAGGTATAGTCCATACCCCTACCTAGACTAAGCGAACCTCTTAGGACCTCCTAGTTATAGTTCATTTCGTTAGTTCATTTTACCTTTTGGGAACATCTTGCCTTAACCTCCATAGACAACATGAGATAATGTAGAATCCGGTGTCATGGAACCCTACACCGAGGGAAGGCGGACTACTTGCCAAAGTAGTACCAAAACATGAACATAGCAACTACGTGGATCCATTAGCTAGTATTCCTATGGGCAATATAGTTGAAGAACTACAAGATGTAGTTCGAACCCTCTTTATGCTACATTGATTATGGTCTACTATGTCATGAGTACATTAGTGATCCTACATTCCCTATATGGAAAGGAACACTCCTCACTCTAGTTCACGCAGTGCTAAGCTAGAGTCCTTTTTGAAATGTCTTTAACGCTTTTATTAACCATCATAGCTTAATGTAGGTCATAGGGTCAATCCCTTATATAAACATAATAATCATAGCTCAGAAAGAAATGCATAAGTATTGTCCTTTCATTACAATTCATAAAAGTTAAGTTAGCACATTTACATAGTCACATCATAATAAGACACATTGGTAAGTTATCACCATCCTTATAACATTTACATCTTAGACAACAACTCATAATCCATAGTTTAAGATATTTCAATTCAACATTATATCAACCCTATCAATCTTAATGTAAGCTATAGTTCAATACAACATCATCAGTTAATCACAAGTAACCATAATTTAAGAAAAGAATAGATATCGCAAGACTTACTCAATTTCCTTCACAATGTCATCATCAAGATCTTACCATCAACCATCCAATTTAACCCAACAATGGTAGAACAACATGACATAATAGTACTCAACATAATAACAAGGTCATTGAATCACTATACATCAATTCATCTCTAGTTCATAGTTTAGAATTAGAGACACACATCAAGTTCTTAATTTACTACACAACCTAGGTGAATTACTCAATAACTTGCATAATTGGATTACAATACATCACAATCTAATCATAATTAGCATGATAACAACGTAGGGTTGTAATTCACACACTAACCAAGGCAATTGAGTCAATAATATATAATTCAATCAAGATCACAACCTAGGAATTAGGGGAAAACTTCATCGTTTACAATTGAGACCAATATCCAAAAGAAATCAACTCACAAGATTAATTTCATATTGAATTAAAACGTCAATTTGATGGAATCATTTGGCGAAAGAAGTCCCAAAGGTGAAAGGGATCCCATACCTTACTAATTGATGAAGTTTTATGTATACACTTGATCCTTTACATCCATAGAAGCCACCACTAGCTTTTTCTTCAATGGGATTTCTTTAGGAGAGAGAATGAAGAGAGAAGGAGGAGCAATTTGAGTTTGGGAATTTTGAGGGTTAGGTTAGTTTAATTAGGTTAGGGACTTTATATAGGTCATTAACAAACATATTATACCTCTTTTAACCCCTGAATAATTAACTAATCACCTAATTAATAAATTTGTCTAACTTAAAAACCTGCAGAAAATATATGAGCTCACAAACGAGAACTCAACAGACGACCTGTTTGTCAAAGGACGGCCAAGGGACTAACTGTCCTGTTGGTCCGCCTGTGAAATGATGGCCAAGGGACAAACCATCCTATTGGTCCTCCCTTCCACTCAAAAATGTATTCATTTGGGAATTGAAATTTCACTATCCTTTCCCCACAACCAATTGAGATAAAGCAAGCATGCGACCAATCGATACACAAAAAAACACCAAAATCTAGCATATAAAGTTCTATCAAGTCAACTAATGTAAATATATTGGTAGAGGAAATCGAACAACCTTTATAGACTCGATCACAACGGAATCACCCACTGGGGTAGAAATCGAATAAGGTTCGTCGAATATGTCGGGTAGTATATAAAACTTCATGGATACAGAGGGGTCACAAATGACAACGTAGCTTCTGAATCCAACAAAGCGTATATATCAAAGGAAAATAATTTTAACATACCAGTACCACGTCCGGTGAGCTCTCTTGATCATTTCAGGATTGGAGAGCATGAAAGCAATTCTTCTTAGGAGCATCCGGATTTGGGACACTTGCTTGGGTTTGAGAATTTTCCCTTCCTTGGGAGTTCATCATAGGGAAATCTCTTTTCATGTGACCACTCTTTCCACAACCATAACAATTACCCGTGCCAACTAGGATCTTACCATCATGTCGCTTATCACAATTAACACAAAAAGCGGCTTCTCAACATAAAATCTTCCACCTTTCCCCTTTTGGGACTAGGGAGTAGGCACCTTACACTTGTTGACCCTTGGAGAAATAGAAGGGTCTTGGTTGGTCTCAAACTTATCGTTGGGAGAATTTCAGTCTTCGGTTCTTAGCTTCTTCATCTCCCTATCAACTTGCTTAAGCTTTTGGTTCTCAATTCGCTCCGCATGAACCATGAGGTGAGAGATATTAATGCTAGGAATCAACATAGATGACCTACACTTATTAACCACAAGATCGGGTATCCCAATAACAATTTTGTTCATTTTAGCTCAAGAATTCGCAACCATAGTCGGTGCATACTTGGATAGTTGAGTGAACTTAAGGCTATAGTCCTTCATGCTCATACACAACTGACGTAGATTGATGAATTCTTTCATTTTCCTCTCCCTTAGTTCCAAGGGGAAGAAACTATGAAGGAAAGTCGTTTTGAAAGCTCCCCATGTAATCCGACCTTGTCTAACCAAGCTCTCATCCTTCTATGCTCATACAAAACTTGAGTTACGTCTCAGTTTGTAGGCAACTAGTTTCTCTTTTCTTGAGAACAAACACCTATAACATCGATAACTTTGAAAACTTTATCGATGAACCCTTGTGGGTCCTCCTCCACCTTAAAACCAAAGAAAGTAGGAGGATTCATGCTTGTGAAATCTCTAATCCTTGAAGTGGTGGTATGAGTATTGGGGTTCATTTGCACCCTAGCATCCCTAGCATCTTGGGTAGCCAACAGTTGAGTCAATATATGAATGTCCGACCTTATCTCAACATTACAAATAGCCCTTTCTTCAATAGGAACATGAGGTTTTTGAGGATCTTGAGGAGGAACCTCCTCATTCAAATTCTCCTCTCCGGCCCTTCAGTCATTGTTCCTCCTTTGTGTTTATTGCCTATACAGACAATAAAAGGGTTAGACTAAATCACTAAATAGAGCTAGGACTCTTAGGCACGACCAATGAATAACAAGAGAGTGAAAGTTCCTAAGCATCACATAGTCTCTCATTCATAAGTTTGGCGCGGTTCACAATTATGAATAAGACCCTACATAGATGTGTTTTAGTGAGACATCCATCCTAGGATATACTTTAACCTAATGCTCTGATACAAAGTTGGTAACAAACCAAAGTACACCATAGTCGTTACCTGCATCGTCGACCTCTACGAGGACTAAGACATGCCCTTAACGTTTGTCATAGAACATCATAAGTAAGGAAATATGGGAAAATTAAAAACTTTTGCTTATATAGCAAAGAGTTTTACATAGACCTCTACATATGAAGCATACATAGTCTTCTCGCATAAACAACATACAACATATAGGAATTTAGTCTAATACTTTGTCTCACATTAAAGAATCTAAAGAAAGAATCATAATGGTTTAGGCATAGCCCTTAATCTATTACAATATGCCATATAGGCTACAATGAAAGTCTCAACATGAGAATGGAATATTTATCTCAAAACATAGACAAAACTAATAAGGCTTGATGAGTGTCTTTATCCTCGAAACTAACGAGGACTCCAAATTGATATAGAAAAGAGACAGGTCTTCTTCTTCAATGACCATGAATCTCCTCAATAGTACGAACCTAAAATGTTTGGGAAAAAGGGAGAAAATATGGGTTAGTACAAACCACATGTGCTAGGTATGGATCCTATGCACAAAATAATCAATGCATGAGAAAAGGACACTTTAAACAAACCATGCTTTCTATTAATTTATATCAAAATGCATATGTAAGAAGCAAAAATATGTCAATTCGACATAATAGCAACCCAACATGAACTTCAAAGCAATACTTGTGCAATGCAAAAGATAAAACCCCATAATCCCATCCAAGGCTAAATATCACATTAAGCAACCCACTTCATACTTACAAATACTTTCATAACATGATTATACATTAATACTTACTCATAGCTTTTTAACATAACCATAATCATAATTATAATGATAATCATAAAAGAGCACTAGAAGAACTACCCCTTAGGACCCCACTTGTGCAATGAGTATGAGAAGTCTTATACCCTCCCTTACCTATGTAGAAGCCTTCAAGACAACCCTAATAAGAGTTCACATACTTAACCTATTTATTTACTTTTACGTTAGGAAACAAGTAAAATAATCGACATGAGACCATGTGAGCTACATGGAATCCGTTTTCTACTCCCACTCTGAAAGAGAGCGTTAACTCTTGCCTAAGGTGTAACCATTTGTACGTAGCTATCTAGGTGGATCCACTAAGCTAGAGTCCTATGTGGGAAAATAGTTAAAGGTCAAGGATATTGTTTATAGAACCTTTAATTACTAAAGTGGATATTTTCTTCTCATGAGACAACACATATAACGTGACCTTTCGGTGCTAAGAATTTATTCCCTTTAGTTATCATCATATAACCTCACACATTAGTCTATTTTAGACCCTTAAGTAAACATCTTATCATAATGGCTCATAGTTGATCACCAGTGTGAACTATCCTTTCACTTTAGACACAACGTTATAACAATGAGAAACTACATTCAATCATATAATGATCACCTCATATATGATTTATACCTTTTTATGAATTATAAATATAAAGTATAACCTAGACTTTAGAAATTTTATTTATACCTTTTTAAAAAATTAATTGATAGGATTAAAGAAATTAAGTATATCTTAATTTTATAAACTGAAAATAAAATGCAAACAACTATTTTCTATAACATAAATAAATAAAAACAAATAAATAAATATTTACGGAATAAATTAAAAATCTATATAATAATCATAAAAAACTATTTACAACGTATAAAGAAACAAGGTATAGAAAAAAAAGAATAAACTATAAGTTATATTATAATCATAAAAATTATTCAGAAAAAATATAAACTAATAACATAAAAAACATATATTACAAAAAAGTCGAAACAAAAAATATATTAGATGACGCACATGGCTAAAGAAATAATAAGATGTTGGCAGATGGGTTATGACCATGTCCACTTGTCAATCAAATGATGTCTCATACAAGAGTGAGTTGGCGTACCTCATGCACAATAGAATATTTCATGCTGTAATGTTGGGAGGAATAATATTGTTTCGCGAAACTATTGGGCGAAGCGTCTACTGCTTCTTTTTATCACCATTTGATCCATTTTCTTTAGGGCTTGTTTTATGTAACAGGAGGCGGAATTCTGCTATACGACATATCGTCAAGTGTGCTTTTGGCGATGCAAACTTTCCATCTTATGCTCTTTTCTTCCGTTTAAATTCCATTTTGCTTCTAAGTGTCTATGCTTCTATCAAACCGTCAAATACGTGAAACTTAAAAGTTTTTAGCAAATATCAAAATAAAATACAGACTTGAAGACACTATTTGAATTAAAACAAGGACCTAGATGAGTTTAATTTTAGTACTAATTAGGGTCAAAATATGGTCCCTCAGTCAGGGTCGTCGATGAGTCTTGGAAACTGCCTTTTGGTGGTTAAATCTAGGGTAGTTTAGGGTTTTCCTTTTCAATAATAATTAAGTGAGGTAGATTTAGCCTATTTTTAAATACCTATATAAGGATTTTAGAATATTAAACTAAATAATTTCAATCATTATTTCTAAAACCCTAAAATAATCACCTTAACCAAAAAAATCTCTCAATAGAACTCAAGGAAGAAGAACAAGAAGTAAGTTGGAGCGTAGGGTTTCATAGAGCACGGGTTTTCTTCTCAATTTTGTGGGGATTAATCACAAAGGTATGGTATTCCTTCATCCATGGATATTATTTATATATGGAGTCCCTCCAAATTCAGTTTAACCTAGTAATTACCCTAAAAGCTAGGATTTTAGTCCAAGTAATATATTTCTTTCAGAAACAATTTTACTTATTTATTTACTTTATATTATGATTGAATTTATGTTTTTTAGGTTTTATGATGAACTCTCCCAAAAATCCTTGAAATTCCCATATTTTCAACTAATGACCTTGGGATGTGGGTGAATTGTATAAAGAAGATGTCACAACCCGGGATCACCCCAAAGTCTAAATACGATGTGCTCCAGCTTTCGAAAGCCTTATAGTATCCCTAGGCATTATTCATCGCATATATATATATATATATATATATTATATATATATAATATATATATATATATATATATATATATATATATATATATATATATATATATATGAAAAGTAGTGAGAAATTAAAACTTTTCACATCAATAGTTCAAATCACATTTAAAAAAACATAGGAAAGACTAAGTCTCTTTTTATTCATATTAGACTCATGAACATCTTAGGGTCACAACCCATACATTAATGAAATGGAAATGATGAAGTCTATTAAACCGTCTTCTGAAAAGAAAAGCTAAAATATAACTATGTCCTCGAATCATGTAAGGACATGCCAAGATTTGATTGAGAGAATGCTATTCCCAAGCTTTACTTCCACTGAGACTCCTCACTTGCCACCCACATTTTTGAAGTAAGACAACATATGGAATTAGCAAATTGAATGCAAATAGTATGGTGATATGCTTTAAAACTATGCTAAAATGGACATTTACATATAACATTTTTTTTATGCTCTTTTGATGAAAACCTCGTAACATAAGTATAATAACCATTTCCAACACATCATACACACATAACAAAGTAAGAACCAAAATATATCATTATCATCACTTAGAAACAATATAAGCATATACAACTCCTACAATAAATAATCCTAAGATTTACTTAAATAAGACAAGAAGAGACCGCCCGCACACCCTCGTCAAACACAACTAAAAAATCCTTAAGTCTACCTAAAGTAACAATCTTTTCTTTGCATCACATAGGCTTTTTACCCAAGATTACTCTCAGATGAACTTGCATAAGATATGAAGAGACCTCCCATACACCGTTTTAAAGCCTACTTAAGAAACCCTCAAAGCTACCCTATAAAGGGATCATTTTATTCAACATACATTAACTAAAGTCAATAATACTCATTAAACCATTAAAAGATACATTTCATCAATGAAGGTCTTCACATAATGGTATTGAAGAAGACCTAGGGAAGCCACATCCTAGCATCATCAAAGGCTACTCGGGCCATGTCTAGATAGAGTCCATTCCAATACCTAAACGTTGTAGAACATCCCCAACACTAGAATGCATCACACATAATTAGAATAGTCATTATTAACATAGACCATACTAGATAGGCATGGAATCTAGAGTCTACCATACTTTAATCTAGGGTGTTCTACTTACCAAGGGTAGAACTAGGAAACATCCCATGTAGGTAAATGGTTAAGTAATTTCAATGGCTTCTTGATACTCAAGTCTCATCTTATATAGAGTCACTACAACAATAATATTCACCCGGTGCTTATCTTATGTTCTCACATAGTAAGTTCAATAACGAATATATCTCAATGAATATCATAGATATAATTTAAATTTATCCCTCAGTCTACCATTTACACAAGAATTATACCATAACGACTTTCAACATCAAGGATCTACAACCTTTTTTCTATTTTGAAGGTTCCAAGTACCTGACCTTCTTTACTTGTCCAATGTCATATATCATCAATACACATACATGATAAAGGTGCTTTAACTTACTAATTTAAGAATTCACATTCACATACTTTCGTGTATTGAGTAGAGGGATATAGATCTACTAATAAATACACACATTATAATCATATGGAGATATCATAATTGTCTATCATAACCACATATATCCAATTAGAAGAAATCACACTTTAACCTCAGATATACATATACACTTAATTATTCACCTTGATCATCAATACTAGGTATAACATGCATGTATAAGCCTAGAATTTTCCCCATTAGTCCAATTGATTAAGCAAGGCTTTCTCTTGATATGATCTTAGGCAACTTTTGAAGTTTGTTATCCAATTTGAAACATTACGCTTCAGTGGCCTACCCTGTGAGCGTGTGAACCTCTCCTGACAATCTTTTGAGACTATTCTTATTTCAAAGAATTTTGATGTAAATTTAGACCTCAATTCATCAACTACCTACTATCTTCTGAAGATTTGATCAAGTGAATAACCAACTTAGTCCAAATAATGAAATGTAAATGGAAAAAATCAAGAAGTGCATGTAACAACCCCAAAAACGCACCATAGTCGTTACCGACGCAGTAGTCCTCTACGAGGACTAAGACAAGCCCTTAGCATTCACCATAGAACATCATAGGTAAAACAAATATATAAAAATTATAAACTTTTATTTATATAGCATGGAGGTTTACATAGACCTCTATATAGGAAGCCTACATAGGCTTCTCGCATAAACAACATACAACATGTGGGAATTTAGTCTAATACTTTGTCTCACATTAAACCATATAAAGAATTAATCACATTAGTTTTGGCATAGCCCTTAGTCTATTACAATATTCCATATATGGTACAATGAAAGTATCAACATGAGAATGGAATAATTGTCTCAAAACATAGACAAGACCAATAAGTCTTGATGAGTGTCTTTAACTTTAGAACAAATAACGATTAATCATTTGACTTCGGAAAGATCGAAGTCTTCTTCTTCAATGACCACAAATATGCTCAATGGAGATAAACTAAAATTTTTGGGAAAAAGGGAGAAAGTTTGGGTTTGTACAAACCACATGTACTATGTATGTATCGTATCGCACAAAATAATCACTACATGAGAAAAGGGTAATTTAGTCTAAATCATGCTTTAGAAATTTAGCTCAACATGAATATATCAAAGCATAATAAGTGAATTCAACATAATAGTAACCCAACACATTGATAACCCAAGCAATACATGTGCAATGCCAAAGATAGAACCCCATAATCCTATCAAAGACTAAATATCATATTAATCAACCCACTTCATACTTACAACATGTTCCCATAATTAATCATAACATGATTAATACATGAATACTATTCATAGCTTATTAACATACTCATAATCATTGTCATAATCATACAAAGGACACTACTAGAACCATACCTTAGGACCTTACATGTGCAATGACTAAGAGAAGTCCCATACCCCCCATATCTATGTGGAAGCCTTCAAGAAAACCCTACTACGAGTTCACATACTTAACTTATTAATTCGTTTTTATGTTAGGTAAATAAGTGCAATAATAGACATGAGACCATGAGAGCTACATGGAATCCGGTGTTCAAGTCCCACACCGAAAAGAGAGGGTTGACACTTGCCTAAGCTGCAACCATTCGTACAAAGCTATCTAGGTGGATCCAATAAGCTAGAGTCCTACGTGGGCACAATGTTAAAGGTTCAAGAAGATTGATTCTATAAATATTCACTCACTAAGGTTGGGGTTTTCATATCATGATACAACACATAATTAGGAAATCCGGACTTACGAATGTGAGAAAACCCAAGTGGGAGATCGCACTTACTAACTTGAGACATTATCTCATTAACATGGACTCTCGGTGCTAAGCAATTATTCCATTTAGTAATAATAATATAACTTTATAAAAGTTCACATTATTCTATTTTTGACCATTAAGTAAACGTCATATCATAATAGCGCATAGGTGATCACAAGTGAGAACTATCCTTTCACTTTAGAAACAACATTATAAGTATCAATTAATACATTCAATCATATAATGAACACATGATAGCATAATTACATAATTCATAGCCAATTCATAGATCTAGGGTTAGGTATGAGGTATCCTTGTCACCAACATCATAACAACACAATTACCTATAACATCATTATCTCATAAGTAGATTTCACCTTGCATAATTGAGATCAAAAGAGAATCAAGATCATACCTCATTTTCCTTCATGGGAGTTCATACTTCAATACCCAAGAACTCACAACCAACATATGAAATAGGGAAATTCATTAAGTATTAACATAGCTAAAATAGAAGTAAACAAGTGGCATGTTGATCACCCTCAACAATTCACCTTTATTAATCAATGAAACTGGGATTTAGGGGAAAGACATGGGTAAAGGGAAAAATCATAGGAATTAATAAATAAACCATTAATTTATACTTAAACCACATTAATTGATCATATTTCATCACAATTAACTCACAATTTCATTTAAGAAAAAAGACCCAGGTGAGGTGAAAAACCCTTGTTCTAGGGGATCCAGATATCAACTTTTGAAGGGCCTCGTGGGGAAAGGAATCCCAAGAGTGAAAGAAACCATACCTTTTTTATATGAGAGATACAAAAAATTGGTTTCAAAAACTTGAAGGCTTGATCTTCTTCTTGGAGCTCTATGGTCTTCAATAGAGTTTTGGAGGAGGAGAGAATTTGGGAGAGAGAGTTTTTTGAGTTCAACTTGTGGGACTTAGTTTGAGTAAAATTTACTTTTAACGGACCCTAAGAAATTTTATAGTTACCCATTAAAATGCCTAAAATAACCCTCAATTAAATGGGTTTATTTGTGACGTTAAAACACCCAAAATATGACTTTTATGATAGCTGGGAAGTAATTAGGCGTCGCGGGGCCAAATCCCATCATTTTTCATAAATTTTAGGTTGATGCAGTGAGTTGCGTGTCAGCCTCGCCTCTCGTGGATTCCCCTAACATTTTGAGGCAGAACACCTAGTGAGTAGTGCGGAAAAATTTAAAACATTTATTATCGCTAATTGTAGGTTTACACATCCCTATGCATTAAAATAATAAATATTAGAATCCAGTATACATGGACCCTTCATATAGGAGCCTTCTTCTTTTATTGCACATACATTTATTAAAATATGGAATAAGGTTTCAATGATTGTCTAATATCATACAATCTAATCAAATATCACAATGCGGGCATAGCCCTTACATCATTTCAAAAAGAGCATGTATAGGTCGTACAAAAGTACAATATTCAAATATAACGGAAAGGAATTATAGAGTGAATAAGCTCATAATAAAATCAAAAGCTAGAGGATTAAATCGCCCTCGAGAGTTGAGGACTTACCCTACTGGGATGAAAGGAAGATCCAAGCCTTCAACAGTAACATCTCCAAAAACTCCTCAACGACCGCAACCTAAAATGTTTGGGGAAAAGGGAAGAAAATGGGGTTAGTACTCCAAATGTTCTAAGTATAAGATCTTATGCACATGCACAAGCAAAATATGCTAAAAGGGGCTTTTAGTTAAATCATGCCATTTTACTCCTTTAAGAACTTATGCACAACGAATAGTTAAGGAAGTGAAATGTATATCAACATGCTTGAACCCATAATATTGTATACTCTATCACCAAGTAATATCATCACATGGATGAATAAGTGTAATCACATAAATAGAAAAGTAATGAAACAAATCATAAATTACAATAGAGTCAACAAGTGCAATGACCATGTAAAGCTCCATAACCCTACTGAATCAAATCACCCAACAAGAACTGTAATTAGTATCCATACTTCACACAATATAACCTTCATATATTCCTAAATTCATATCTTAGTAATTAATACCATTTTCATGTTCATAAGCATCATAATCATCATTTAAAATTATTTACATTTATCACGATCCATTTAAAATATATTAACTTCGCAAAACTCCTTTCAAGGCAATCTATTGCAAAGCATAGATAGAGTCCCATACCACTACCTAGCCTATGTCAAACCCTTCAAGTAAATTTAGTTAGTATTTACTTCATTCTTTTACTTTTAGTTTAGGGAACACTCTCATTAACCGACATAGACCACATGAGCTAAATCTGGAATCTGGTGTTGTAAGACCTTACACCGACGGAAGGTGGTCTACCGGCTAAGGTAAAACCTAATATAAACACAACTTTAGTGGATCCACTAGCTAGTATCCTACGGTGTAAACATAGTTTATGGAGCTTGGGGTACTATATACTTGTCAACTCTACACCCTATATTGGGTCATGAGGTTATCCACCCCGTGAAGACAGTAGCGAACCCTACCTTCCCCACTTGGGAAAGTGTCAATACCTCACGTACAAGATCACTTGGTGCTAGGATAGATCCCTTTATTGAAATGTATTTGAGTGTTTATTAACAATCATAACTAATTTTAAATCATAGGGTCTACAACTTTTATAATCATCATCATCAATAGCTCAATAAGAACAGTAGGAGTATATGTCCTTTCACCAAACATCATATAAGTGAGGTTAACACTTTAGCATTTCATAACATATTAAGGCACATTGATAGTTTTCACCACCTTATAGCACATACACCTTATTCAACCTGACAACATAGTAAATACATTTCAACTAAACATCTTACCACCCTATAATCCTAGTATAAGGCATACTCCAAATGTAATATCATGACTTAACAACAATTAATCATAATTGGAAGTAAAGATAGAGATTCTAAGACTTACCAAGTCTTCCTCAAAGTCTATCATCAAGGTCTTAGCATCAATCCATAACACAACCAAACTTGGGGAGTAACATCATCAAAACATGATAACCAATAGTATAACCAGGCCAATTGCATCTCTATTACACAATTCATCTTTAGATCACAACTTGATACAAGGTATATAGGCTAATTTATCATTATAATTCATGACCTAAGTCACATATTAGGAACTAGCATGACCGACCGATAATTCACCTTAATTTCATTATAGTAGTACCATAGGATAATAATCAAATAAACAACCAATTCAATTGAATGATCACAATTCAATATAGGTCAAGATCACCATCAAGGGTTAGCGATAGAGGATCATATTCTTCAATTTAGTCCAAACAATCAACAATTACCACAAAACAATTGAATTACATGTTAATCTACTAAATATAACCTTAACAATTCATTAACAACTCAATCCATAAATTTAATTTTGTAATTGGATGAGACCCATAAGAAACTAAACTTTTTGAAATCTATTTTGAAGGAACCCTTTGAGGAAAAGATCTTAAAGGTGAACCCATAACTTAATGATTTGTCAACAATTTGATTGTGAATTCGTCCCTTTCCATCCCCCAAACCCTGGTTCTTGCTAGACTTCAATGGCGAGTCCATGTAGAAAGAGAAATAAGAGAGAAGGAAGAGAGCTTATTTTGATAGTTGTCTTTATTTAATGAGGGTTGAGGGTATTTATAGTGCAAGTAAGTCTTCCATTCTCCAAATTAACCCTAAACAACTTAACTTATTGAATTATTTAT
>JAKWIY010000530.1:0-34434 GCA_027704805.1 Solanum corneliomulleri
TCTATAACCGATCCTCGAGACTCTATTTAGATTCAACTTGTACACACGTGAGACCTATGCACCTGGGACTCTGATTCCATTTTTGTCACGACCCCAAATTTGAGAGTGATGGCACTCATCAAATCCCACCAAGAAAAGTCAACCTAAAAAACAACTAAACAATAAAATGTGGAAAATTTACTACAACTTAAATTATACACCCAAGTGTACAAGCCTCTATAGTAATAAAAATTAATTAAAAATAAATTATAAGTCTCATATGATATTGTTTCTAGAGTAGAACAAAATCATAAACAGGAGTAAGAAGGTCTGTTGAGAAGACAAAAACTACCTCACAAATCTCCAAGAAGCCTTAGAAAAGAAGAGAATATATCATAAATGTCCGGTCTAGTAATCTAAAAAAATGTGGAAGCAAGTGATGAGTATCAACCCACACGGTAATCAGCAAGTAAACCTCTAAACACAATCTAAGGGGATGAAATACGGGTAATCCTACCACCCCAACCAAACCTCCACAACTACAACCTGCATAAAAATTATCCCAACCTAACAGCTCACAGTTTTCATAGCACGTAGTTCAGCAAGAACATTTAAATAAATTACATATCCTCAACATCAACACTTTGACAAATTACATGCCCTTAACAATAATACTTTAACATATTATATATCCTCAACAACAATACTTTAACAAATTGCATATCTTCAACAACAACACTTTGACAAATTATATGTTCTCAACAACAACACTTTAACAAATTACATGTTCTCAACAACAATACTTTAACAAATTGCATATACTCAACAACCAACTCAATATTCATCAATCACCAATTTCACAGAAAGGCATTCACAAAATCAGCAAAATATAATATCAAGTTCACTAATGATAAGTATGTGCAATGCAATGGAATGCAGTGTCAATTATAATGATGAATGTCTGACCTAGTAATACACACCCGCTGTCTCTCAGTCCGGGACCTATAGGAGACATATATGTCCTTGTATCTGTCGCGGTGCACGACACGACCCTCAATAATAGTAACCATCGCGGCGCACGATATGTTCCTCTAAATGGTAGATCCTCTTTAAGTTCTCATTCTTTCTCAATGCACATAAAACTTATCACAACCATGTCTCAGAATAATACAAATGACATGTTCACACAAATAATGAGAAGATGACTATTTTCATAACATTGCACAATTCAGAGTAACACAAACTTGATATCACCTCAACAATGATTCAACAAGTCTTCAAACCTTTCTCAACACATCACACATAAACAATTAATCACATTGCCTTTTGTTACCACCTTTTCATCATTAGAAATTAATTAATGTAGACAATCAACCCATCACCAACTCGCCTTACTCCCAAACATATACCACAATGAAAATACACGCATTTCAAACACTTAACAAGAGTTTAGAAATTAACTTGCCTCAAATAGTCAAACAATCATTAGGACTTTCACCTCCCCTTTTCGTTGAACTCTCAACTCAAAGCAATCAATTTAAATAAATGACTACAATAAGATTTAAAAAATAATAACACTCATATTACTATGTGTTTAGCTTTGACCCAAAAAATCACCAAAATTTATACTCAAGTTTCTAATCTTGATGTCAATTAACATGATAACTCTCATATTTTTTAAATTTCAAACCTAGAGTTGAGTTTCACCTTCTCCAATATACTAGATATATTAATAATATTCATATATTTTTATACCTTTATATTTAATTACACATGATAATTTATCAGACTAGGATAATTATATAATATGATGAATATAAGACCTATTTGAATATAAAAAAAATATAAGAACCAGTACGGTAATATCTCTATTCCATATATACATACCTATAATCCATAAAGAATATAAAACAAATAATTAAAAATATGAATTGGCAAAATTGGCAATCATTGTCCAATGATTGCCATTAATGATTTAAACCTAACTTTTTCAATTGTGTTTTTATCTTTTACACATATTAATAATAATAATAATTTATCTTATAATAATATTTATACAAAATCACAGACTTATTAATGTAGTGATAACTCTTACTTTACGATTGACGAGGTCGGCAGAGCTCAGCTTAGGTATTTCTTGTTTTGTTTTTCTAAAAAAATAATTAGGTATTAAAAGTGATAAATTTCACCAACTTATTTTACTTAATATAGGTAAAATACCATAGGGTAGTAAATAATTATCACTTTAGCCCAATTACTATCAATTAAGTCAATTATCTTCAATTACTCATCAATTAATTAATTCAAGTTAACCAGATAATCAAAATTTCACAAAAAAATACATTCTAAGTCATTACATTATTAGTCAATCTTATATCATAGCATAGGCATAATATTAATAGTCATTCTTTCCATCATTCTTTTAAAGCAATATTGTAAGTCAATATCATTCAATCTTTTTGGACAATGCATTGTTAGCCATTTTATTGGCATAAACCTAACTTTCTCTTAAACACCTATCATTATGTTATCACTAACAACATAAATTAATCCCATGAATGTAATATAATGATTCTCTCAATAAGCAGCAAGTCGAATTCAACAGTAACTAATTTCATTATCGAATTTTAAAAAACTTCATATTCTCGAAATACACGTAAGCATCATATCATTCTTTAATTCATGTAACTAACACTCAAATCATTCGAATCCAATCTATAGACCTCATTAGTCATTAAAAAAATCAAGAACTTATAAAATCAGATAGCACTACATACCACCAACATGTTCAGGATTACATCTATATAATTAGAGAATCGAAAACAAGGATAACAACGGAGATAGTCGTTCAACAATATCATTGGGGAACAACCCTTGTTTTGAAGTTCATGAATTCAAACATTTGAAAAGTCTCTTGGAGAAATAAAACCATGACAGAAAAACCATAACTTATGTAGAATTTAATCTACGAATACCACCTTGCACAATCCTTGAAGAACACCTTGAATTCACCTAAGAGAGTCGATGAAACTTTTTGTCTTTTGCTTACTTTATTAGCTTCTTGTTTCTAAGTGAATGATCATAATTTTTTTAATCTTAGGAACTGATATTGCCTCATTCAACTTAGGTTTAATAAGTTAATAAATAAATAAATTAATTAATTAATTACTAAAAGCCCCTCCTAGATTGACTAGGAATAGAAAAACATAACACTTGGTCAAATCTGAAATTTTTCCTAAGGATTTTATTTTGACCATTTAAATTAATTAATTAAATGGATAATTAAATTAATTAAGGAACCTATGGTACTTACTAAAGTAAGCATATGTCATTGAACCCATAATCAACCCTTTTAGACCATCCTAGGTTAAATACTAGGATATTTCTTGAGTTATACTAGGTGAGTGTAAGAAGTTCGATTTTACCCTTTTAATTTAATTAATTAAGTTTCTAATTAAATTAATTGCCCTCAAGTCGTTAGGACCATAACTAACCCTTTGAACCATCTTAGGTTATGTACTAGGTTGTCTTTTTCTTGTCTCAACTAAAATCTTAAAATTGCTTTGTAATTTTTGTTTTGACCTTTGAAATAGATTAAGATGCTAAATTAATTCATAAAGTAACATAGGGTGATTACTAAAGTATCCGTAAGTTTTTAGGACCATAACCAACCCTTTGGATAATCCTAGGTTAGATACTAGGTTGTCTTTTGCTTGCCTTAACCGAAATCTTGAAATTGCTTTGTGATTTCGGTTTTTGTTCTATTAAATTAGTTAATTAATTAAGTTACTAAATTAATTAATTAAGTAACCTAGGGTAATGAATAAAGTATCCCTAAGTTTTTAGAACGATAACCAACTTTTTGGACCATCCTACGTTAAGTACTAGGTTGTCTCTTTAACTAGATACTAGGTTAGTGTCACCCGGTTAAGTCTTAGGTTGTCCGGTGTACCAATTTGTTTATTTCGGTTTGTCCTAGGTTACTTAGATAGTTGGGTTAGTTAGTTAGAATATAGAGTTAGATAGAGAGCTAGGCACCACATGGGTGAACGCATGTGCACGCCTTCCCCCTAACTACCCTAACCAAATTTGGTTAAGCTGGTCCCCTCCCTTGGCCGATTTTCACATGTCTTGCACATGTGTTAGTTGTACTTTCCTAAATAACTATTCTTGATGGTTCATTTGGAATGTTTACTTATTGTCCCAAGGATCCTCACTATGTCCTTGGGCACTGCTTAATCTGTTTAAATGGTCATGTGATATGGTAGTAGGCTTGAAATTTGGATTTATATTAGCTAATGTGTTACTATTATGCAACTTGATTTTTAGCTTAGGGTCATTATTGCATGTACATTTCCCAAATAAGCTTACTAATGTTAGAAAATTTGCTAACAACCTTTAAGCCAATATTTTCTAATATGCCAAATACTTTGCTTATTTTTGTATTAGATAGAAATTGGCTAATACCCCTTTGCAAATTTTCTATGCTATGCCCACTATTTCTCAATATTGGGCATTGGGATGCCTGCGTACCCCCAATATGCATTTTAAAGACCTACTTGGATCTTAACTATAAATGTAACTTTTTGGAATATTACACTTATTTTTGTTATGTACAGGACATTTTCACACGACTGTTGACATACCTCACATAGGAGATCGTTGATCTCTTCTAGTTCAAGGGTGAAGCACATCGTTTTGGATGCCATGGAATTCTTTTTAGTCTATGTCCACTATTTTTGGACCTAGAACTTTTTTTAGTCAGTGAGATAGTTTATTAGAAATTCTTATTAGACTTGGTTATTGTTTATAGTTTTGGTATATTGACTTTCACATTCTAAGTTTCTCTTCCGCTTTGTTAGTTAGTTATTAGATATTTATTTTGTAATGGAATCTTTCCTTTAGTTGTTTAACTTGCTTCCGTAATTAAATAACTTAGTTTTATATATCTCTATTTAGGTGGTTATTAGTTGTGGTTCTCCCACCGAATCGTAGTGTGGTTCCAATCAAGAGGTTATGTTCGTGATATTATGAATATGGAAAGAAGAGTAAATGGATAAAAGCTTCCCTCAACTATACCTCAAACTTAAAGTACATCCTTATAATACATAATAAACAAAAAAACATCCCTAAACTATCCTAAGAAATTATGTCACGCCCCGATCCTACACCCAGGACAGGATTGGCACTTGAAGACCATTGTTGGCCTCGAGCAACCCTTGTCCTAACTTACTTACTCAGGGAAAGACTTAAACACAAGAGAAAAAAACTCAAGAAATAGCTAAAAAGATAATAACTTAGACAAAATGGGAACTTAAATCTTAAACATATATAACTGGAATGAATAAGACAAAAGAACTAACATTATATGTCTATGAATCATTTAAAATAAATATGGATGTTGGGAAGGACCCCTAATTATCCTAACAATTGAAAGCTTAAAATAGTAACTAAAAGATAAAGTTTTCCTCCGCAATGTAGGGAGGTTCACTAGCTGACTCTGAGTTACCCACTAGATCAACGGTACATCGGATGCTTATCCTAACTACCTGTATTTGCATTATAAGCAATGCACCATTATTGGCATCAATATATTGAATGCACGAGTATGCGAGCTGTAATGCTAAAACAACATAGGCCTGAAGGAGATTCTGAATGAGACACTTATGTTGGCTCTGCTCAACTCATGAACTCTTAACTAAACTCATTTTAATATTAAGCAATTTAAAAGCAAGTACATAATAAAGAAAAGTTGTTTATAACATTTTGTAAACTCTATGTGTATGCAAAGATACAAAATAACTATGGATGTATGTAAAAATACAGAATAAACTAACGCCAATTCTAAATTGTAATAAAAGACATATCATGCTTCCTCTAAAACTCTACTCGTGCAATGCATTAACGAAGTCTCACACCTTTATTCATACTAAGCAAAACCTCTTGAGAAACCATGCATCTACTATTCTGGAAGTTTCTGTAACCTACAATCATCTCTTTATAGTTATAGTGATGATACATCGTTACTCGACCCGCGCTGTCCGGCCCTCCTAACCTTGCTAGAGTATAGAACTCGAACTACCTAATAGATCCACTAGTTTATTGTGAAAAGGATTCATCCAAAGAGTATGACCCTTTTCTAGCCAATGATGGCTACATGGTTTTCATAGAGACTTGAGTTAATACAAAACTCACATCCCCAAATCGGTGTTCAATACTACTCCCACAAATATACTTAACTAATATATTTTAAAACAAACAACTTCTCTGTGATTTAATCTAAGTACTCAAAGACTTAACTCAAAAGCTATCTTGAAAATCTCAGTTTCCCTTCTAGCTTTATTTTGTAAAGCTATACCTCTTTTCTGAAAACTAGCCCTAAGGTTTTTTGGTAACCCAATTTTTGTTCTTGTTCAAATGTGAGAAACATTTCTTTTAAACCTCTTTGGGAATACATAGTACCTATATAGTTTATTGAAGAAAGAACTTCAACTCTTTACTCTTTACTTAGATTGAAACTTGAGTCTTAACACTTCTCTTAGAGAATACTTACTCCCTCATAACTTTTTTATAAATGAACTCAACTCTTTACTTGTTACATAACTTGAAACTTTAGTCTTTATGTAAAGTTAAAACATTGTTAAGACCCTTGAGAACTCTTAAGAACTTTGCTTTAAATTTCTTTTCAACTTCTCTATCTTTAATCCTAACTTTTCTTTAATTGGAATATGGATTCAAGGTTCAAGACCTTATGTTCATTGATGAGTTCATGATGTTTATATGTACCTTAGAGTGTTGTAATCAACTAAGAAATCTGAGTTTATCACTTAGGAACTAGTAAGAATAGGTGGGGGAAGAATGGCGTAATTGGCTCCCCTAGTGCTTTGAAAGGCGCGGGGTGCCATCCCTCAAAATTTTGAAAACTTTTGTTGCTATGGCTTGCGTGACGCACCATAGGCCAAAATTTAGAAGAACTTTTGTGGAGCTCAGGCAAGAGCGGCGCCCCAGCCCTTGCCCTGAAATCCATTGACTTATCTCCTTCATTATTTATGTCTAAATCCTCTCTACAGTTTGATGGTTCTTTTGATATATAATTAGGAATATTTTTACCCTCAATACCCAATGGATTTCACTAGAAAAAAAACCAGGAAAAAAGAATCAGATAATCTATCGGCATGCAATAACTCAACCAATAAAAGCTTAACAATGTTCTTCAAGAACTTCACTTTCTACCATTCAACCAACTCAAAATCTCTAAATTTAAATATATTGTTGTGTGGGTGAACTAACCCAACACGAAAAGATCTCACATACCTTGATTGAGACAACTCGTGACGAAATCCACTCGCAAACCTTGTTGTTCTTCGCAAATTCTTATCCTTTCTCCCTTTCCTTCTTCTTCTCTCTGTTTTCCAAGCCCTAAACGTGATTTTGATTTTCTAAAACTGAACTAAATTTAGTTTTGACCCCAATAAATCCTTAAAATGGAAAAAGGAAATTAATTGATGAAAAGACTTGTTTGTCCTTCCTTAAATCCGGATTGGATATTTCCTTACTCCCAAAAACCAACATCAAATAGGCATATCTCACTAACACGATATCAAAAATATGCAAACTCGGCAGCTGTTCTTTAAATACATATAAAAAAACTACCTCTAACTCATCCTGATCTAGGAGTTATGGCCATTTGAAGTTGACCAAAAACTCATTTTTTCATAACTTAAGAAAAAAATTTCAGATTTTAATTCTTTCCAAAACTGACTGCTTCAACTTTAAGTTTCTTCCTAGCTATTTTAATTTGTGAGATGTTACAATATCTAACCTTGGGAATATTCGTCCTCAAATGATATTACTTCTTACTAGGCTTATGGTGTAACATCTTACATTCAGCTTAAGCACCCAAGAGCCAAATATAAACATAACATTCAAATCAGTGCCAAGAAAAAAATTAGTACCTCAATTTGGAACTTCTTCGGATTTGAAGATATGTGGGTATCTCTTCTTCCTATCCTGTTTAGCTTCTCAAGTAGCTTCTACAAACTGATTTCCCTTCCTACAAAATCTCATAACACCCTTCATAGGTGAAACTTAAAAGTAATTCATCCTTAAAAGTTCACGGATACTTGAAGTACCAACAAAATCTTATCAATTATATTTCTATCTAATTTGATAGGTCGCAACTTTACTTAACATTCGAATAATCTCACGAAATTTAATAGGTAACTTCTCCGTGAGGTTTCACTCCAGGTGCATTTAGTAATTCTTGTTCCTCGATATTCCTCCTATCTATATGATGATATGCTCAAATTATACTTCCCTAAAGAAGTATAAGCGGTCGTATCAAGTAAAGGACCAAATTTTTAGGTTGGTGTTGATCCCATGAGGAAAATGGTTTATACTTAACTTTAATCTATGATTACGTCTATTTAGTCAAATCCTTTCCCAAACGAGTTAAATAAAAGGGGGGTTTTATGTGAGAAAAGTGTTTAATTATTTCTAAGTAAAACAAATAGCAAGTTTATGACTTTGGTGTTTATCAAGTGATGAATGAAACTAGGGTATAAGTATTCCCCATAGGTTCATAACGCAGTAATCCTAGCTATAACAACTCTTTCCTAGTACCTTGCTCAAAGTAGTATGTTATGTATCCCTAATTCCTTGATCTGGCAACTAGAGAATTTCACTCCGTACCTTTGTCCATCTTAGTGTGTTTACTTTATTAAATCTTAGCTTTACCTCATATTAAGCATCATATTCAATGTATGACTAAGTTACTAGTTTGCACCAATTAAAACTATTCTATTAGAAAGTGTATACTAAATCTATGTTGATAATTCTTTTCTTATTAAAAACCTCCTTGGTACGACAAGTAGAAACAAGGCTAGTTCTAACATTGGCCACCGTTAAAAAGAATTATAAACGAAAGATTTATCAATACTTGCAAGAAACTATACTAGAATTGTTATTTAGCTAGTTTTACCTTGTTAAATACCATGGTTCCGACAACCCTAGTTGTAGATGTAGTAACCCATGCTTAGAAATACACAATTCATAGTTATTAAAAAAGCATTCATGTACTTACATAATAAATTTTGAAGAAAATCCATAAATAACACTTGAATTAAAGAAAATATCTTGAGCATCGATTCCGGAAACTTGAAATATTTCCCAAAAACCAAAGTTCAACTTCCAATAAAACAATTATGAAAAATAACAAAAAGTATAACCCTAAAAATGAGGTTTTTAACCCTATTTATATTAATAAAGTCCTAAAATAAAAGGACTTCAAAATAAGGAAAAAGCTTTTAAAAACGCGTCTTCAGTCGACGACCCAACTGACAGTCCGTCGATGGAACGACCGTTGAGTGCCTCTGTCGGTCCACACTTAGAATCTTTTTCAGCCTCAACTTTTGCATCCTTTCTGTTAAAATCGACGGACCAACAGCACGGTCCATGGTTGCACTTATGGCCCGTCAATGCCTCCGTTCCTCCAAACTTAGTGATTTCTTCAAGTCGGGTACTGGGACCACTTTCTGTTACAATCAACGGTTTGCTTCGACGGTCGGTCGATCCTTCCTTAGCCCCAGACTTATTCAGAATTCCCCCATTTGATTTCAGAAAGTTGAACATCAAGTCAACGATCACAACCTATGGACCGTCGATAGGTCAACGGGCCATCGATGGCTCCGTAGGTCATCACTTCTGCGTTTCCATTTTGGACAGTTTCCTACAAACACAGATAAAAATACATTATAATTACTACAAAAAGGTCCTAGACTCACACTAAACTTAAGGAAAAAGTATTCAAAGTAATGTGAAACCTCGGTACATCAACATCCTCAACTTAAATTCGTTGTTTGTCCTTAAGCGACGCTCTATGACTCACCACAAAACCTTTGTACAAAAGTATCCTCATTTAAGCTTTCGCAATCATCTAGCTATCAATCCCGATATATTGCCTCTATGCATGATATCACTCTTAGGCTCACTGGGATCATTCATGTGAATCAGACCACGACACAGACTCACCATGCACCGACACCTCTCCTCTTTTATCTCTCACCAAGGTACCAACTTTCCAATATTGCAACTAGAGTCCTCACTTGAAAAACACTATCCTCCTTTTTCACACAGTGATTTCAATTTGAGTATAAGGAATATTTTTCAACTCTCACTCTCAGAACAACTTCACACCAAATTGATACTTGTCGCCATCGGCTTGCCCTTATTTTCACTACTTTAAGTTCACCATGACTCTCAGGATCACGATAGGACTTTCTTCGCTTGTAACGTAGGCTTAGGGTCAGGTATGGTACATATGGATACATTTTGGTGTCTTGTTTCCCTCCTTAACATTACGGCTAAGAATCCTACCTCTTTCATTGTCTATTATGCCCTATTCATCCTTTTTCTTGTATTCTTTGCCTTGTTTTCTCCTTTCTTTGTCCTTTTGTGAAAATGACTCTTCTTTTATTTGTATTTTCTTTCAAATTCTTCACTTGATTTCAACTTTGATTGAGTCACTCCCTTCTTCACTATTTATTTTCTCATTTTTTCATTGATCTTTTCAACCCCACTTTTCGACACATTATTCATAATAGCCACCCTTAGCTCATGGCTTTGCCATGAGTCGAGGTACACAATACCCAAGGTTGGGTCAGGGCCAAGACAAGATTGGTGTCTGTATTAGCCACCCTCAACTTATTCTTTTGGCCTAAGTTAAGGTGCACATATCCAAGGTGGGACCAGGGCCAACACATTATACCCAGAAACGATGAGTTGGGGTAGAAAAGAAAGATCTATTGTAATCTCAAATCATTTGGATCAAAAAGGGATTAATTTCATTTGGATTTATTTCATTTAGGATAAAGATTGGCAAATTTAAACAAGGGCCTATGATCCTTTCCTAATTGTCTAACACGGATTACTTTTTGGAGGACTAACTGGGCAAGTTCTTGCTAGGTACCAACAGTGGACTATTCTACTTTCCTCACTGTCTCTTAACAACTCATTACCCTACCACATTCTCGGACACCTAGTTTGAGCTTTAGATTGAGGGTCATGCAATGGTGTATCTCTATGTCATTCTTAGAACCAACACATTCAACATTCATTATGCCTAATCATGCAAGAATTCTCTGTAAAACGGGATATCATTGTATTTAGCCATCATAATTTAGTTTTCACATTCACATTATGTACAAAATACTAAACATACTGGTTCAACTGTAAAATAATCAGTCTCTGTGGGAAAAAGAACACATGTGAGAAAACCCTAAGAGAGGATCATGACTTGGGATACACAGAATTCACCCTAGCACTCACTTTCCATTTACTCCACCCCCAACAAGAAAGCATGAAATTGTCCCCAATGCATAAGAAATATAAAACAAGGTGGTAGGTGAAGCAAACATGAGGCGCATAACACCGACGATCAACAAGCTGACAGGTCGAGTTCCTCGGAACCGCTCCCTTAGTAGTAGGGACACCATCATTTGTGTCCGCAACAATGTATGCACCTTCAGTGGTGCTCCTATAAACATCCTCAAGCCTGGAGATAGACACCCCAGCAGCCAACTCATGAGCCCTCATCTGTCGGGGCTCCTCATATACAAAAGAAGCTCTCCTCGCGGCCTCCAACTCAGTGCGCTCCCTCTTTCTAACCCGAGCCTCATCACCCTATCTGTACTGGAGCCTCTTCGAATGCTCACGTGGAGAAGGCAATGGCGCAGCACTATTTTGGAATAGTGTAGTAAGCACAGTGTCCTCAGCAAGCTCCGCAGGTGTGGCCTTAGGCTCAGGTACCCGCACATCCACTATGTCATCCACATCAGCGCTCAGACTAGCCAAAGCAGCCTGAAGATTCGACAAATCAATAGTAGGGATTGGATTGCCATAATCTTTTTCACATTCGGCTCAGAAATATTTTTCTCGACCCGATCCTCTGTCTCGGCAATGGACCTCTGCATCCACAACTTGATATGGGAAGCAGTGTGACCATCTGGGCCTCTAGCTTCTAGACCCTAGCATTTGGGACTAGTGCTGCTGATGATGTAGAACAGGAGGAACTCGGAGCTCTGGTGTCGGTAGGCTCTAATGTATCTTGATCATCCCCTTGGGCTTGCTCTACTGTGTCCACCAAGTTCTCACCTAGCGGCTGCACCTCTACTCTGGGCCCTTTGTTTATTGCCGCCTCATTGGCATCATTGTGGATGAGACCAATATCAATCAATTCTTCTAGTAGGAGTCCTGAGAACATCAATGTGCCAATTGGGAACTTTAGAAGACCTGCACAACGCAAAAATCATACAGGGAAAAGGGTAAGTGGTCGAGGCCTTAAAGGCCCTCTCATGAATGACTGCCAGCAACAGCCTTGGAAAATCCACCTCAAACCCTGACACCATAGCAGCTACAAATACTGCTCTATACCATGTAAGAATGTTGTTAAAAGCAGTGGGGGATAGGCAGTGACGGATCAATAGAAAGATGAACTTGGGAGCAAATGGGAGGTTGGTCTTCTTGATATGGCCTCTGGACTCCAGTACCCAATCTCCACCCTCTCTATCCAAAGAAATGTGTTGGGCTATCCACATTTTGGTGGTCTCTCTCACCACCGTATCACACTGGAAATGGCCCTTCCTTAATCAGATTCCACTGGTAGTCAAACTTGGGGGTAAGGGGCTCCCTGGTAGCATCTGTATCAGCACCGTATAAGAAACAACAAGTATTGGGTAAGGAGATGTCTGACTTACGGCCATAGACTCTAACATGCGTAAGTGGTCGTTGTTTGGTGGGATTAGACTGCCTATTTAAAGAAGACCTGAGAGTCGCTACATATGAAGCATAGAACTCTAGCTCCGACTCCTTACCGTAGCGTCCCACCCTTCTAGCCATGCAATCAAGATGATGGTGGCTGAAGAGGTCATGTATAGCCCGCATCGTGTGAAGACTCCCTGTAAGAACTCGCCGCTTGACTGTTAGGGTGCGAGTCATGACCCCTTTATCGTTGAGAAGCTTCGCATCCCTATACACCATGTATTGTACTTCTATGCACCACAGGTTGGGCTGATCAGCATCCATATTTATTCATTTTTTTCTCCTTTATTTTGGATATTTTTCTTTATTTTCCTCTATTTTCTTAAGTGAAGTAGAATAACTGAATGTAATTAAGAAATGAGAATGCATGATTGACATTTGGAGTGAATTCTCGATTCTTCATTAATAACTATAATAATTTCTGTAATAACTTATGCACAATAAATTAGTACGATTGTTGAAAAAAAATTCAATTTCATTAATCTTTTTGTTCAAATTTTTTTCATAATTCTTTCTATTTATATAATTTATTAGATCTAAAAATATTTCTCTATATTCATCTCAACAACAAAGGTTGATATCCATGAAATAGTTCCCACATAACTATAGATATTAAGCACTATCTCCTCTCTTCTTTATTTGATTTTATTCCTCCTTTACTTGCTTTATTAAATTTCATACATTCACAACTCATTTGTTGCATTTTCATTCTAAACAATATACATTACTCATTCTTTTCATGAGTAAATGACCAAAGACATTCCTCAACTATAGCTCAAACTTAAACTACATCCCTTTTCTGTTCTTTGCTTCTTTCTAAATAACATCACCCTCATCCCAACAAAACTTCAACTTCAAGGAAACAAAAAATTGTAATTGTTGAGCATAGAGAGCTCATATGTTATCCAATTAAAATTGTTGTTATATTTAATAGAGCTCTCACATGTTAATAAAAAGACATAATACATAAAGTTATCATTTAACTTGACCTCTTTTAATATTTATGCCCTTCAACTTTGGGTATTCACAAGTAGACACTTAAATTTGTATAAACTTGAACAAGTAGATAAACGAGTCCTACGTGACACAATTGAAAATCACGTAGGACAAAAAATGACATGTAGGATTTGTGTTTTATATGTTAAATTTTATACAAATTTAAGTGTCTACTTTTTCAAACCCAATGTTGCAGGCATAAATGTGATTTGAATCAAAATTAAGGGCATATTTATGTATTATGCCTAGAGCCGTCAATATGGGCTAGGTACGTTGGGACGGCCTTGCTTAACCCGGGACTTCATAGGGCTGGGCAAAGATTTTTGGAGCCCATTTAAGAAAAGGGCTTTTTAGCCCAGCCTGAATAAGCCTGCTCATTTGGGGTGCTTGACAAATATTGGTAGGGCCGGTCTGTGGGCCAATATAAATTGATTTCAAGATATAATATAATATCAAAATTTAAAAAATAAAGAGAGTCCAAAATCAAAACAATTAGGTTTATATTTCTATTTAGATATTTATACTTTTAGTTGAAAAAAATTAATAAATATTAGGGAAAATGCACAAGTACCCCTAGACTATGACAAAAATTTCAGAGACACAGCTTAACTAATCTAAGGTCCTATTACCGCTGAACTTTTTTTTTTTGTAATTTTATACACTTTTTGTCTTATGTGGCATTCTATATGACTCCACGTAATTGAGGCGCGTCAGAGATATTTGGATGCCACGTAAGCCAAAGCGGTACACAAAATTACAAAAAAAAAATAAGTTCAGGGGGGTAATACGACCTTAGTAAGGTGTGTCTTTGGGATTTCGGTCATAGTCTAGGGGGTACTTACGCATTTTCCCTAAATATTATAAGATTATTATATTTGTGAATTTGATTAACAAGTTGTGACAAGGTCTCATTTGTTTCCATTAAGATTAAGACGTTTGAATTTGAATACACATTTAAATATTAAGATGTGCATTAAGATCTAGATGCGTAAATCTGAATAAACATCTGAATATTAAATATTGTCTCTGAATCTGAACACTAAATTATTGGGATAGTTTATTTTCATTATCTGAATGCACATATGAAATTAAACGCTATATCAGTAAATATTATAAAAACCTTGTTAGTAAAATATTTTTTTTCATATAAAATAATATTTTAAACATTTTTACCGTAACAAGGTAATATGATTTATCTTTTAAGAACCCAACATCAAGTTACATCATTAATACGATTATTTTTTGCACTCAAATACTTTGAGAATCTAATATAATTCAATTTAAAACAGTTTATATAGAGTAGTAAATATATATAGGAAAATATTTTACTTTATTATAGAAATTTTTTATTGTTATCGATCAAATAACTATGACTTTCTTATTTTTTGAAATCCTGCTAAATATTATATCATGGAAGTGCTTATCAATTCAAATATATTGATTAATTTAGAAAGAAAAGATGTATATTAAGTTTATATGAATAAAGTAAATTATAATGACAAGCATGTAATTAATATTAATTAACTAAGAAAACTATTATTATGAGTTGTCGTGATTTAGTTTAATTAAGATAGGAGTCTTATTTTTTAGTCTGAATAGTGTTAAGAGTGTGATCCATATCTGATTCATTCAAATATATCCAGACACACTTAATGAATTGTGTCTGGATATATCTGAATTAAGAGGCTTATAAGAAAATAAAACAAACGAACTTAATGAATTGAATCTCAATAATTAATATCATGTTCTTAAAAACAAACACACTAAATGAGCCAAATGTGAATGATAAAGATTCAAAAACCCCATTAAGTGCAAACAAATGAGGCCTAACATAATGTAATTTTTTTTGTCGATATTTATCATAATATTTTTGAATTATAATTTATAATTTAATTTAATAATTATAACAAAATATAATTTTGTAAAAAGTGGGCTGACCCGGCAAGCATGTAGCCCACGTACTTGTGGGCTGGGATGACCATTTTCTGGCCCACACAAAAAATTGGCTAGCCCGGTCTGGCCCGTAAAATGTCAAAGCCTGTATGGATTAGCCGGGATAGGGTGGGCTAGCCCATATTGATAGCTCTAATTATGTCTATTAAAAAACCAACCATGGAAGTGATTGATAATTGAATGTTTAAATTATGAGACAATAGTTTTTTTCAATGATGTCGCCAAGGGTGCCGAGTTGGGTGAGCAAGATGATCCCAAATTCATATGTTCGAAATTTCCTACATGTTTGCTTGGTTAAGCATGTTTTATGAGACTTGCTTAGTATAATTACATCTTTAGTATGGTTTGCGGGTTAGTCCATTTAAGTGAGAGTTGTCATATACACAACTGAGTCGTGAACGACAGTTTCTACGAGCTTCCTTGACAACAACAAAAAAAAATATTTATTTCAATGACATTTCAATTAGATCGTTCTATTTCTTCTTATATAACAACTAGTCAATGGGTCCGCGCTTCGCGCGGTTAGTATATTCTTCTTTAAAATTTATTAGAATAATACTTTTCCTAATGTTATAGTATTTTTATATAAATATGTTTTTAGGAGTATAGAGGTTATTCAATTCTAGTATACCATTTGTTATACTAAAAAAAAAGGCAAAATTAAAAATCATAACACTAATCATAACATTTTTTTGTTAGTATAACACTATAAATTACACTCAAAATATTCATTTTTTTTTAAAAAAAAGTATACATTAATCTAATTTATGTATCAAGAGCAAAGGTTTCATAATCATTTATTGTAACGACCTATTTAGTCGTTTTGAGCAGCAGATTTTATTTCTGGAAAACTGGCTAAGATTACGGACACCACGACGGACCGTCAAAGGCACGACGGCCCGTCACAGATGTCTCGTTTCAGCATACTTAGAATTCTGAAATTGGGTACTGAAAATCGACTCTCTGTAATCTGTGATGGACCTGCAGGACGTGCCGTCACATCCACGACGAGCCGTTGTAAGCTCTCGTTGCAAAACACTTCAACTCTTGAGAAATTGGTACGGGAAACGAGTCTCTGACTGTCAGGACGGAGGTGCAGGACGGACCGTCACAGGTGTGACGGGCCGTCACAGTCCACCTGGATTTTAGGAGGATGCGACGACCTGCGTGACGGACCGTCGCAGGCGTGACGGGCCGTCACAGGTTGCGCAAATCCCAGGCAGAATCGGATTTTTCTACATGTTTTAAGGGTCGTTTTGGACTATTCTTTCCTTAATTATAAAGTTAGAGGGTTAAAATTAATAAGTCTAATTACTTGGGGGTTAAAAGAGGTAACCTTAAGTTAATTAGTGGGTTTTATTGTCCTCCTTCACACTTAATTATATGTTAATTAGGGTAAAAGAAAGAGGGTTTGAACAAAAGAAAACAGAAAGAACAAGAAAGAGAGAGAGAGAGCAGTCGATCAAAGAGGAGAGAACAAGGCTTTGGGAAAAACTCTAGCTTGATCACTAGTCTTCGGTGGAGGTAGGTTATGGTTTTTACGATATTCGTAGTGAACTCTTAATAGTGAATGATATGTATTGATAGTATTGTAAACCCTTCTATATGCTTAATTGTATGCTTGCATGAATATGAATATGAAATTGTGAATAAATAAGCATGATGAAAACCATTGAATCCCAAATCTTGAAAGAAACTTTAATCTACTTATTACTGATGATGCCTTGGTATAGAGAAGGCTTGATGAATTAAGGGATCGGGTGCCACGTTCCGGTACCAGGATAGAATGAGGATCGGAGTGTCACGTTCCGACACCAGGATAGAATTATGGATCGAGTGTCACGTTCTGACACCCGGATAGAATTAATGGATCGGGTGCCACGTTCCGGTACCAGGATAGAATGAGGATCGGAGTGTCACGTTCCGACACCAGGATAGAATTATGGATCGGGTGCCACGTTCCGGTACCAGGATAGAATGATGATCGGAGTGCCACGTTCCGGCACCAGGATTGTATATGGAGCGGAGTGTCACGTACCGACACGAGGGGAATAAATATAATGAATCTTGAAATATGTTAATGAATTCAATCTAATGAATCTAATTCCCAAATGAGTATGATATTGAGGCTTGAGTCCTCATGGATGAACTTGTTAGTACTTATTGATGATATTAGTACTTGTTGTTGCTACATGTTGAGTATTATAGTTGATTTATGATATTATTTGATGTATATTGTTTTCTATTTTGAGTTGGCCGATGATATCTACTCAGTACTTGTGGTTGTACTGACCCCCTACTTTTATGTTTTCTTCTTTGTTATTTGTGGAATGCAGCGAACATTCCGTCAACGTCAACTCAACAGTAGATCTAGCCAGTCTTCACTACCTTCGGAAATTCAGGGTGAGCTAACGCGTCTAGCTTGGACTGGGTATTATTCTTCAAGTCTTGATGCCTTGAACTTCCGGCATGGACTAGCTTTTATTGTTTTAGCTTCTTAGACGTTTTAGTTTAGTAATTTGAGGATAGATGTTCTTGTGATGATGACTTCCAGATTTTGGGGATAATAATAATAGTTTTGAATTATTTTATTAATGATTTTAAGTCTTCCGCATTTCTTTTGTTGATATTGTATTAAAATGTTAAAGGTTAGATTGGTTGGTTCGCTCACATAGGAGGGTAAATGTGGGTGCCAGTCGCGTCCCCGATTTTGGGTCGTGACAAACTTCGTATCAGAGCATTAGGTTCATTGGTCTCATCACACAAGAACGAGTCTAGTAGAGTCTTAAGGAACGGTAGGGGGACGCCTTTACTTTTCTTTGAGAGGCTATAAGACTTTAGGAAAATTCCATTCTTTCATTCTTCTTTCATGCTACTACTTGAGTCCAATTGGTATCTAGGTGATACAAATTGGTATCTGACCATCTTCATTCTATTTCGCAGATGGTTAGAACTAAAGCAACGACCGCACCAGCAGCAACAACGGCAAGACAAGAAACGACTGAGCCAGCCACTGGGGCTGTAGCTCGAGGAAGAACAGTGGCAAGAGGCCGTGGAAGAGGTCGTGGGAGGACGTCCTCTAGAGGGAGAGGACAAGCACCTAGCCCATCTGATACTAGGACGGTGACTCCTCCACCGACCGACGAGGTGATAAGAGAGGGTGAGGAAGGGGAGAATGAACAAGTGCAAAATGAGGGAATGCCACCCCAACCTACCCCAGAGATGATCAACCAGGTACTTGCTTATCTTAGCGGTTTACGATCAGGGTCAGTCACCTCCAGTGGTTTCTGCACCAACACCTCCGGTTTCAGAGATACGACATGCGGCTACTATGGCTCCCCGCATGGATGCATCATTGGGAATAGGCACATTTCCACGTCTGACTACTAGGCCTATTATGACAAATGATCAGCATGAACTTTTCAGTAAGTTCTTGAAATTGAAACCTCCGGTCTTTAAGGGCGCAGAATCAGAGGATGCCTACGATTTTCTGGTTGATTGTCATGAGCTACTACACAAGATAGGTATAGTAGAACGGTTTGGCGTTGAATTCGTGAGCTATCAGTTTCAAGGGAACGCCAAAATGTGGTGGCGGTCACATGTTGAGTGTCAACCAACAGAGGCACCACCTATGACTTGGGAATCATTCTCTAGCTTGTTTATGGAGAAGTATATCCCAAAGACTTTGAGAGATAGAAAAAGGGATGAGTTCTTGAGTCTAGAGCAAGGTAGGATGACGCTTAACGCATATGAGGCCAAATTCCGTGCATTATCCAGGTATGCCACCCAACTTTGTTTCAGTCCACAAGAGCGGATTCACCGTTTTGTGAAGGGGTTGAGGTTAGAAATGCGGATTTCAGCCTTACAGGTAGCGGCTACGGCAACATCCTTCCAAGAGGTGGTAGACTTTGTGATAGAAGTGGAAGGAGTGAAGCCAGATGACTTCACCACGACATCGACATCAAAAAGGTTTCGAAGGGGAGGTGAGTTTAATGGTTCTTACTCTAGAGGACAAAGCTCTGGAGGTTACTCAAGTCGACCAATTCAGTCTTCACTACAGACTGTAGTTGGGGGTCCATCTCAGACCGGTCAACACTTCTCTGAGAGGCCGATGCGTGAACCCAGAGAATGTTATGGATGTGGGGAGATTGGATACATTAAGAGGTATTGTCCAAACCAGAGTTACAGAACCCCACTAGATAGAGGTAGAGGTGGTCATGGTAGAGGCCGTTATTCTGGAGGGCGTGGTGGCCGAGGTAACGGTGGTCACCAAAACGGCAGAGGTGATGGGCAAACTGGATCCCCTACATCACAACATGGTAGGGGCAACGGGCAAACAACGAAAGGGCCCATTGTTATGCTTTCCCTGGGAGATCGGAGGCGGAGACATCTGATGCTGTTATCACAGGTAATCTTCTGGTTTGTGATTGCCTGGCTTCCATATTGTTTTATCCTGGATCCACATTTTCTTATGTATCTTCCTTATTTGCTAATGGTCTAAATTTACATTGTGAATTACTTGACATGCCTATTCGTGTTTCTACTCCGGTGGGTGAGTCTGTGATAGTTGAAAAGGTATATAGGTCTTGTTTGGTGAATTTTGTGGGGAGCAACACTTATGTAGATTTGGTTATTTTAGAAATGGGTGACTTTGATGTAATTCTGGGTGTGACTTGGCTTTCCCCGAATTTTGCGATTTTGGATTGCAATGCTAAAACTGTGACGTTAGCCAAGCCTGGGGCAGATTCGTTAGTGTGGGAGGGTGACTACACTTCCAATCCGGTGCGCATCATCTCCTTTCTTCGTGCTAAGAAAATGGTTAGTAAAGGGTGTTTAGCTTTCTTGGCACATCTCAAGGACGACACTACCCAAGTACCCTCGATTGAGTCGGTTTCGGTAGTCCGTAAGTTTCCGGATGTGTTCCCTGCAGATCTTCCTGGTATGCCACCAGATAGGGATATTGACTTCTGTATCGATCTTGAACCAGGTACTCGCCCCATTTCTATACCCCCTTATAGAATGGCTCCCGCGGAGTTGAGAGAGTTAAAGGCTCAACTTCAAGAATTGTTGAGTAAAGGCTTCATTAGACCAAGTGCATCTCCTTGGGGTTCTCCGGTTTTTTTTTGTGAAGAAGAAGGATGGGAGTTTTCGGATGTGCATAGACTATAGACAACTGACTAAGGTAACTATTAAGAACAAGTATCCTCTTCCTCGCATTGATGACTTGTTCGATCAGTTACAAGGTGCTTGTGTCTTCTCTAAAATTGACTTGAGATCCGGTTATCATCAATTGAAAATACGGGCAACGGATGTGCCAAAGACTGCTTTTCGGACTAGGTATGGGCATTATGAATTTGTAGTGATGTCCTTTGGTCTTACAAATGCCCCCGCTGCTTTCATGAGCTTGATGAATGGGATATTTAAGCCGTATTTGGATCTCTTCGTGATCGTATTTATAGATGATATACTGATATATTCTAAAAGTAGGGAGGAACATGAGGAGCATTTGAGAATTGTATTGGAAATGTTGAGGGAGAGAAAGCTTTATGCCAAGTTCTCTAAGTGTGAGTTTTGGCTAGATGCAGTATCCTTCTTGGGGCATGTGGTTTCTAAGGAAGGAGTGATGGTAGATCCTTCTAAGATTGAAACAGTGAAGAATTGGGTAAGACCCACTAATGTGTCAGAAATACGGAGATTTGTTGGGTTAGCTAGCTACTACCGCCGATTTGTCAAGGGATTCTCTTCTATTGCTTCCCAATTGACGAACTTGACTAAGCAGAATGTTCCATTTGTATGGTCGGATGAGTGTGAGGAAAGCTTTCAGAAACTCAAGACTTTTTTGACTACCGCGCCTATCCTTACCTTGCCAGTGGAAGGTAAGAATTTCATTGTCTATTGTGATGCATCCTATACGGGTTTGGGTGCAGTGCTAATGCAAGAGAAGAACGTGATTGCTTATGCTTCAAGACAATTAAAAGTGCATGACGTAACTATCCAACTCATGACTTGGAATTGGCCGCGGTAGTGTTGCATTGAAGCAATGGAGGCATTATTTATATGGGGTTAAGTGTGAAATCTATACGGATCATCGTAGTCTACAGTATGTCTTTACTCAGAAAGATTTGAACTTGAGACAAAGGAGATGGATGGAACTACTGAAGGACTACGACATCACTATTTTGTATCATCCGGGGAAGGCGAATGTGTGGGCAGATGCCTTGAGTAGAAAGGCGGGAAGCATGGGAAGTCTAGCTCATTTGCAAGCTTCTAGACGCCCATTGGCTAGAGAAGTGCAGATTCTGGCTAATGACCTCATGAGGTTAGAAGTAAATGAGAAGGGAGGATTGTTAGCTTGTGTGGAGGCAAGATCCTCCTTCCTTGACAAGATTAAGGGGAAGCAGTTTGATGATGAGAAATTGATCCGGATTCGAGATAAAGTGTCGCAAGGAGAGGCTAAAGAAGCAACAATTGATGAGGAAGGTGTTTTGAGGATTAAGGGAAGGGTATGTGTACCCCGCGTCGATAATTTGATCAGCACTATTCTGACAGAGGCTCATAGTACGAGGTATTCTATACATCCGGGTGCAAACCATGTATCGCGATCTAAAGCAACACTTTTGTGGAGTAGAATGAAGCGCGATATTGTTGACTTTATTGCCAAATGTCCGAACTGTCAACAAGTAAAGTATGAACACCAAAGGCCCGGAGGAACGCTTCAGAGAATGCCCATTCCTGAATGGAAGTGGGAGAGAATCGCAATGGACTTTGTGGTTGGTCTTACAAAGACAATGGGTAAGTATGACTCCATTTGGGTGATTGTTGATAGGTTAACTAAGTCTGCTCATTTCATTCCGGTCAAGGTGACTTACAAATGAAGAAGTTAGCAAAAATCTACATCTCAGAAATTGTTCGATTGCATGGAGTTCCACTCTCCATAATATCAGATAGAGGTACGCAGTTTACTTCTAAATTTTGGAGAACATTGCATGCTGAATTAGGTACTAGATTGGACCTCAGTACCGCATTCCACCCTCAAACCGATGGTCAGTCTGAGCGAACGATTCAAGTGTTGGAGGATATGCTTCGTGCATGTGTGATAGAGTTTGGTGGCCATTGGGATAGTTTCTTACCTTTGGCAGAGTTTTCATACAATAATAGCTATCACTCTAGTATTGATATGGCTCCATTTGAAGCATTGTATGGGAGGAGGTGTAGATCTCCCATTGGTTGGTTCGATGCATTTGAGGTTAGACCTTGGGGTACTGACCTCTTGAGGGATTCGTTAGATAAGGTGAAGTGCATTCAAGAAAAGCTTCTAGCGGCGCAAAGTAGGCAAAAGGAGTATGCAGACCGAAAGGTTAGAGACTTGGAGTTCATGGAAGGTGAACAAGTCTTGTTGAAGGTTTCACCCATGAAAGGGGTGATGCGGTTTGGCAAAAGAGGTAAGTTAAGTCCAAGGTATATTGGACCATTTGAGGTACTAAAGCGAGTAGGGGAGGTGGCTTACGAATTAGCCTTGCCCCAGGGCTGTCCGGAGTGCATCCGGTGTTTCATGTGTCCATGTTGAAAAGATACCATGGGATGGAAACTATATCATCCGTTGGGATTCAGTTTTGCTTGATGAGAATTTGACTTATGAGGAGGAACCCGTTGCCATTTTAGATAGAGAGGTTCGCAATTTGAGGTCGAGAGAGATTGCGTCCATCAAGTTCAATGGAGAATCGACCGGTTGAAGAGGCTACTTGGGAGAAGGAGGCAGATATGCAAGAAAAATACCCACATCTGTTTACAGATTCAGGTACTCCTTTTCGCCATTGTTTTTCTTCTTTTGATCGTTCGGGGACGAACGATGGGTAAATTAGTATCTATTGTAACGACCTGTTTAGTCGTTTTGAGCAGCAGATTTTATTTCTGGAAAAACTGGCTAAGATTACGGACACCACGACGGACCGTCATAGGCACGACGGCCCATCACAGATGTCTCGTTTCAGCATACTTAGAATTCTGAAATTGGGTACTGAAAATCGACTCTCTGTAATCTGTGACGGACCTGCAGGACGTGCCGTCACATCCACGACGAGCCGTTGTAAGCTCCCATTGCAAAACACTTCAACTCTTGAGAAATTGGTACGGGAAACGAGTCTCTGACCGTCAGGACGGAGGTGCAGGACGGACCATCACAGGTGTGACGGGCCGTCACAGTCCACCTGGATTTTAGGAGGATGCGACGACCTGCGTGACGGACCGTCGCAGGCGTGACGGGCCGTCACAGGTTGCGCAAATCCCAGGCAGAATCGGATTTCTCGACACGTTTTAAGGGTCGTTTTGGACTATTCTTTCCTTAATTATAAAGTTAGAGGGTTAAAATTAATAAGTCTAATTACTTGGGGGTTAAAAGAGGTAACCTTAAGTTAATTAGTGGGTTTTATTGTCCTCCTTCACACTTAATTATATGTTAATTAGGGTAAAAGAAAGAGGGTTTGAACAAAACAAAATAGAAAGAACAAGAAAGAGAGAGAGAGCAGTCGATCAAAGAGGAGAGAACAAGGCTTTGGGAAAAACTCTTGCTTGATCACTAGTCTTCGGTGGAGGTAGGTTGTGGTTTTTACGATATTCGTAGTGAACTCTTAATAGTGAATATATGTATTGCTAGTATTGTAAACCCTTCTATATGCTTAATTGTATGCTTGCATGAATATGAATATGAAATTGTGAATAAATAAGCATGATGAAAACCATTGAATCCCAAATCTTGAAAGAAACTTTAATCTACTTATACTGATGATGCCTTGGTATAGAGAAGGCTTGATGAATTATGGGATCGGGTGCCTGAACGTTGCCACGTTAGTACCAGGATAGAATGAGGATCGGAGTGTCACGTTCCGACACCAGGATAGAATTATGGATCGGGTGTCACGTTCCGACACCCGGATAGAATTAATGGATCGGGTGCCACGTTCCGGTACCAGGATGATAGAATGAGGATCGGACAGAGTGTTCACGTTTCGACACCAGGATAGAATTATGGATCGGGTGCCACGTTCAGGTACCAGGAAAGAATGAGGATCGGAGTGCCACCGTTCCGGCACCAGGATAGTATATGGAAGCGGAGTGTCACGTACCGACACGAGGGGAATAAATATAATGAATCTTGAAATATGTTAATGAATTCAAATAATGAATCTAATTCCCAAATGAGTATGATATTGAGGCTTGAGTCCTCATGGATGAACTTGTTAGTACTTATTGATGATTTTAGTACTTGTTGTTGCTACATGTTGAGTATTATAGTTGATTTAGATATTATTTGATGTATATTGTTTTCTATTTTGAGTTGGCCGATGATATCTACTCAGTACATGTGGTTGTACTGAACCCCTACTTTTATGTTTTCTTCTTTGTTATTTGTGGAATGCAGAGACGTTCCGTCAAACGTCAACTCAACAGTAGATCTAGCCAGTCTTCACTACCTTCGGAAATTCAGGGTGAGCTAACGCGTCGCTTGGACTGGGTCTTCTTCTTCAAGTCTTGATGCCTTGAACTTCCGGCATGGACTAGCTTTTATGTTTTTAGCTTCTTAGACGTTTTAGTTTAGTAATTTGAGGATAGATGTTCTTGTGATGATGACTTCCAGATTTGGGGATAATAATAATAGTTTTGAATTGTTTTATTATGAGTTTAAGTCTCCGCATTTCTTTTGTTGATATTGTAATAAAATGTTAAAGGTTAGATTGGTTGGTTCGCTCACATAGGAGGGTAAATGTGGGTGCCAGTCGCGTCCCCGATTGGGTCGTGACATTTATATACCAATAGGTAATATGCAGTCATTATGTGTTGGAAAATTAATATGCAATCTTCTGAAATCAAATTTTGATATGTAATATAGTTATGATAGTGTTTTGGAATTGAAGTTGTGCACAAAAAAATACATTAGGAATCCTTAAAAATATAAATAGAGAATTAAGGGATAATAGAAAATTTCTTTTTTAAAAAAAAGTATGTGGTGTGAGAGAATAATCACCATTGTGTATTATATAATTATAATTACTATCTAATTTTAATTCTATCATTTGAATTTCTATTTTTTTTAATCCTATAAATATTAACATCATTATGACAACAAAAAAATCATATAAATTTTGGGCTTGATCTCTTGGAGAAGAAAAGATTACTTTGAAGAATATTGTAAATAAATGTATTCTGTAAAAGTTATTTGTGAAGCTGCATAGTTGAATTTTCATATAGTTTGTACTAACGAATACTTATAACAATAACTTTACAAAAACATAATCAACAATGTTCAAAGTATGTAGTAAAAAGTAACAATTAATATTATAATCGTAAATTAATGATTGTAGAAAAAAATACTAGGATCTGTAACAATAGAATGAAACCCAAAAAGAAAAATTGAGCCCAATGAATGCAAAGTGTGTCCTTGATAGTGAGGCACTCAACAGTAGCAAAATACACAAATATTTAATTGTGTAGAAGAAGAACTTTGGATCAAACATTTAACTGTGCAGAAGAAGAATTTAAGAATTTTCATTTATTTTAAAATGAGAGGAAACCCCTCTATTTATAGTCAACAAAGGGTAGTGTGAACAGATGTGAATTGAGCCTTATCGAAAAAATCACAACTCTTCGAAAAAATTAGAAATCTTCAAAAAAGTCAGAACTTTTCGGAAAGGTCACAGTCGTTCATAAAGTCGGTACTTTTCATAAAAGTCACAACTTTTCATAAATGTTATATCTTTTCAATAAAAGTCACAAGTTTTCGTAAAAGTGATAACTTTTCAGGAAAGGTTATTCAAATAAAGTTTACCATTTGTTATATTAAAAAAAGACAAACTTACAAATCATAACACTATTTTGTCCAAGTTTACATAAAATGTTCATTGTCTATATCATACGAAAATCGATAAAATATATTTTTACCTACATTGGGGCTCATTTGAATTGTAAAATGCACCATTTTTATCTGCGGGGTTAACTAGTTCTATTTCTATGATTTTAACGCATTATGAATGAACAAAGTAGTTAAACAAGAAGAGAAATTAAGAGGAATGGTGGAAAAGATGTTCACATCATAAAATCAACCTCTCTTAATTGGGTTAAGTTCTTAAAGAGCAGTTGAAAATTATTTGGTTTAAAACTTAAAAGACTACCCTTGATACTAAGAATTGTAATTTAGAAAGACCAGAGATTTTTCTTGGAAATAGGCCAGAAAAACTATGAATTCGACAAATCAAGATGCGTCAAACTAGAAAGTTCACCAAAATTAGGTGAAAATAAGCGACCTGGAGAATTATTATTCGACAAATTAAGCCTTTTAGACAAGATAGTTGAAAGAGGCTACGGTGGTGTGAACACCTAATTTTTTACCAAAATATAATGTATTTTACACAAATTTAAAAGGGTGGTTTTTTAAATTAAAATAAACAATAATAAGAAATTGTAAATTAATAAAAATTATAAGATCAATTATATTTTAATGATGATAAAAAGATTGATAAATAGGAGTTGGGAATTTAAGTTATTTGTTAATTATATCTAGTCTAATAATAATAATAATAATATAGAAAAAACTATGAAAAAGATAGAAAAAGAAAACAAAAGATGAATCCTAGAAATTTCAAAGTGTGTTTTATATATCCTAATTATTTCCAACGTCCTAACTTATTTCCTAAAAAATCTCAGCCATCGATTTATTTTTATTTTTTACTGTCTTTGAACGATTTTTTTTTTAAAGTTTACACGATTTTTTTTATAATTTTTTTGTTTGTTAATTGGTTATTATTATTTATATTATTTATTTTATATCCTGATCTCACCCTAATTTCTCAACTAATTTTCAAAGTAAATCGTAATCCCACTCTATTATGTTCCTTTAATTAGCACCAGACTCTCACCCTAAAATATTATAAAAAGATATGTTTAGTTCAAAAAAAATACAGAGAGATATTGAGCAAACACAAAAAGAAGAAAAGTGAGTTACTCTTTTGAGAATTAGGTTACAGTTAGAGTTTTTTGTGGTAGTTCTAAATTAGTGGCTCAAATCAGTAGATAGCAGCAGTTGTTTTCCGTGATATCCATTTTCGCAGCGAGATAACTCTAAATTCTTGCATTATTTAAATGTAATGTTGTATGAAAATTTGAATGTACTAATATGAAGTTCTTTGAATCGTATGTTATTATTATGTAATATCAATCCATGTTGCATGTTATGATTTTTTTTATTTTTTTCTCTCGATCTGAAAAACGGAACAAAAAGAAAATATTTCTTGCTAATAAAAAAAATATAAAATAAAAGATGTATCATATTTTTTTTGCATTATTATTAGTGTTTGTTATTTTTTTTATACGCAAGTTATATCAAAATTATTTGTGATATTTAATAGCTAATGTTTCTTGGAGCCTAGTTTTCACTTAAGAATTATTTTTTAAAAAAAAATTATATTTATAAATTTATAGGATTTGGAAATAAATTAAAGCTTAAGTGATTAGCAATTTGGAAAAGCTATACAAAATATGTTTCAGTTTTTTATATATTATTTCAATAAATAAGATGGTTTTCCTCTGGAATAAACGTAAGATGATCATCACTAATTCGTATTATTATGAAATATAATTAGAAGGATATACAATATTATTAGGGAATTATGGTAAAAAAAAAATAGACATATTATTGGGAAGATAATAAAAAAAGCATAAAAGAAAAGAACAACCAAAATAATAATAATAATAATAACAATAATAATAATAATAATAATAATAATGAAAAAAAGATTAAAAAAAACATAACAAAAAAACTAGACAACAGAAAGAGAATGTAAAAAAAATTTAAACAAAATAAAGAGAAAGAATCAGATAGAAAAAATAAATAGAAAAAACGTAAAAAAAAATAAGATAAGAAGAACAAGTAGATATAAAATAAAAATATAAAATTATAAAATAGAAAGTTAAAAAAATCAATTAAAAAAAGAAAAGAAATGAAGATAGAAAAACATACAAAACAAATAAGATTAAAAAAAAACGTATTAAAAATTAAAATAAAATAAAATAATTAGAAGAAAAATAAAAAATGAAAAATGAAAAAAATACAAAATATAATATTTATAAAATCAAAACGTGAAAAAAAAATTAAGCAAAAAAGCGTGTAAAAGAATAAAGAATAAAAAATAAAAAAAAAATGAAAAGAAAAGAAGGAGAAATGAAAAATAGAAAAAAAAATATATCTTTCTAAAAATAGTCCTAATCTACTTAGAATTTTTCTCTAAAACTAATATTTCATGCAATTTTTTTAATTTAACTAAAACTATAATTTTAAAATTATCAAAATTCTAACACTCTCATTCCTGCATAAATTATAATTCCTAACAATTAAATATATTTATATATTCTATTTATTATTAAAATAAGAACACACGAAAAAAAAATATATAAAAAAAATACAAATTTTCAAGTTTCAAATTAATGGACACACACAAAAAAATGAGATCATTTAATTTTCAAAATTGAATAAAATAAGACAGTTTCAAATAAATTTAAAATAAATGAGAGAATAAAGTAAAAATATTTTTATTATTAAGTTAAATTTTACAATATCCGATAATTAAGTCAAATCATACCAAAGTTAATAAAGCGACCGTGCTAGAAAAACGGGACTCGAAAGTCCCTAACACGTTCCCCTTGGCCAACAGAATTTCTTACACGAATTTTTAGTCACAGACCAAAAAAAATATAGAGTCAAATTTTCTTTTGATTAGAGATTTAAATAAGGTCACTTGGAACACCAAAACTCAATTCCAAGTGGCCAGTCTAAATAATAATTATCCATATTCTAAATGTAACTTTAATTGGAAAACTCATTTTTTGGGGAAAATAAATAAAAATCAAATTTTTTGAGAAAAAGGGGCGTGATAGATGGCGATTCCGCTGGGGATTAACTAAAATTTGAGTTTTAAATATTGATTTATGTATGACTATGATTTATTAATTTACGTTTTTGAATATTGTATTTATTTGATTTAATGTGTTAATTATCAACTTATTCAATGTTTGATAATATTTGAACTGCATATAAATTGTCTTCTCTCGCAAATTTTACTGAGTCTTCAATAATAATATCATGAGAATTGCAACTATGCACCCTACTTTGTCAAGAAGCTAGTGGATCTTCGGTCCATGGTGAAGGATTTTGTCACCACATATTTAGGATAGGGAGCACCATGCACAAAGCCGGAAAAAGTGTTGCTACCAGTACGTTGCTACTCCTAACTCGAGCTGTCGGCTCATTTTACAGCCAGTCTAGATACTTTTCTCCACGAGTTTAAGCTTCATAATTGAAACCAAATGTGGTAGTTTCTGATAGACTTCATTATTTGAATCATTTACATATGATTTAATGAAAGACTCTATATATGATCGGATCTATCTAGATAAATGACTCAGTTTACCATTTTAAATTAAAATCAGAACAATAGAAAAAAAAAATTCTTTTACAATGTAAAGTTCACAAAAAGAAATTTAAAAGTTTTATTATATCACTTTAAACGAAGAAAAGAATTGCATTTGTCAACAAATTTCTAACAAAAATTATTTAAGTGTTCCATTTTAATGAACTACACACACCTGATTCTCATCTTGATGAGATACTTAGGCAACCTTCCTTCGGTTCGTTGATCCTTATTTAAAATTTAAAAAATTCAAAAAATATCTTAATTATTATTTAATAATTAAAAAATGAAATAATATGTGAATATATTAAAAAGGGAATTTGTCCTTAAGAAAACATATTTTTACTTATATTTTGGAACTACGTTAGATCTGATTCTTGTTTTAACAAGATACGTAGTCAACCTTATTGTGAGGTTTGGTCCAATCGAAAAAAAATCTAAAAATCCTAGTCACATATATTGGGGCAAAAAAATATATATATAGATTTTTTCTTGATTTGGTTGGTGACAATATGCTCAGGATTATGCATAAAAAAAGAAAAGAAAGTATAACGACCTGTTTAGTCGTTTTGAGCAGCAGATTTTATTTCTGGAAAATTGGCTGAGACGACGGACCCCACGACGGACCGTCATGGGCACGACGGACCGTCGCAGGGTCTCGTTTCAAAACACTTAGAAATTCAAAAATTTGGGTACTGAAATCGACTCTCTGAACTTCGTGACGACATGGCAGGACGGACCGTCACAGGCGTGACGGACCGTCACAGACTCTTTGGTGGAAATTGAGTCTCTGAACTTTGCGACGACCTGCAGGACGGACCGTCGCAGGCACGACCGGGCCGTCACAGACTGCGTAATCCCAGTCTGGGTCGGATTTCTTTAAGTGATTTAAGGGACGTTTTGGACTATTCCTGCTTTAATTATAAAGTTAGGGGGTTAATGTTAATAAGTCTAATTACTTGGGGGTTAAAAGAGGTTAACTTAAGTTAATTAGTGGGTTATATTGCCATTCTTTATTCTTAATTATATGCTAATTAGGGTAAAAGAAAGAGGGTTTGAATAAAGGAAAAGAAAGAAACAAAGAGAGAGAGAGAGGATTGAAAAGAGAAGAGAAACGAAGGGGAGAACACAAGGCTTTGGGAAATTTCTTGCTTGATCACTAGTCTTCGTGGAGGTAGGTTATGGTTATTTACGATATTCGTAGTGAATCTTAATAGCGAATGATATGTATTGATAGTATTGTAAACCCTGCTATGTGCTTAATTGTATGTTGGTATGAATGTGATTATATAATTGTGATTATATGAGCATGATGAGTTATTGAATCCCAAATCTTGAAAAAACCCTAATCTCTTTGTTATGATGATGCCTTGGTTATAAAGAAGGCTTGATAAACTAAAGTAATGAGATTGATGATGCCTTAGTATAAGAAAAGGCTTGATGAACTAAAGTAATGAGAATGATGATGCCTTGGTATAAGAGAAGGCTTGATGAATTGATAGAATGAGATTAGGGGATCGGAGTGTCACGTTCCGACACCTAGAATAAGGGATCGGGTGTCATGAACCGACACGTAAATTTAGGGGATCGGGTGTCACGAACGACACGTAGTTTTAGGGGATCGAGTGTCACGAACCGACACGTAGATTTAGGGGATCGGGGGTCACGAACCGACACGTAGATTTAGGGGGATGGGTGTACGAAACGACATGTAGATTTAGGTGATCGGGTGTCACGAACCGACACGTAGATTTAGGGGGATCGGAGTGTCACGTTCTGACACTAGTAGTAGGGGGATCGGAGTGTCACGTACCGACACAAGAGGAATAAAAATAATGAGGGAGCGGAGTGTCACGTACCGACACAAGAGGATGAAAATAATGAATCTTGAAAGATGCTAATATACTCAATCTAATGAATCTAATCTCTAAATGAGTATGGTATTGAGGCTTGAGTCCTCATGTGTGAACTTGATGGTATTTATTGATGATTATAGTACTTGTTGTTGCTACATGTTGAGTATCGTAGTTGGTATTATAATATTATTTGATATATACTGTTCCCTATTTTGAATTGGCCGATGATATCTACTCAGTACCCGTGTTTTGTACTGACCCCTACTTTTATGTTTTCTTCTTTGTTATTTGTGGAGTGCAGCAAACGTGCCATCGTCTTCAACTCAACAGTAATTCTAGCCAGTCTTTGTCACATCGGATCTTCAGGGTGAGCTAATGCTTCTATCTTGGACTGGATCTTCTTCCTCATGTCTTGATGCCTTGAAGTTCCGGCATGGACCAGCTTTTACTTGTTTTAGCTTCTTAGAATACTCTTAGTTTAGTAATTTGATCATAGATGTTCTTGTGGTGATGACTTCCAGATTTTGGGGATGATAATAGTTATTGAATTGGTTTTTATTAATGAGTTTAAGTTTTCCGCATCGTATTTTGTTAATTATATTGAAATGTTGAGGGTTAGATTGGTTATTTCGCTCACATAGGAGGGTAAATGTGGGTGCCAGTCGCGGCTCGATTTTGGGTCATGACAAACTTGGTATCAGAGCATTAGGTTCGTTGGTCTCATCACACAAGAACAGGTCTAGTAGAGTCTTAAGGAACGGTAGGGGGACGCCTTTACTTTTCTTTGAGAGGCTATAAGACTTTAGGAAAATTCCATTCTTTCTTTCTTTCTTTCGTGCTATTACTTGGATCCAATTGGTATCTAGGTGATACAAATTGGTATCTGACCATCTTCACTCTATCTCGCGGATTCCGGCGTCAACATCAACACCGGCAAGACAAGAAGCATCTGAGCCAGCCACTGGGGCTGTAGCTCGAAGAGGAGTAGTGGCAAGAGGCCGTGGAAGAGGTCGTGGGAGGACGTCCTCTAGAAGAAGAGGACAAGCACCTAGCCCAACTAGTACTAGGGCGGTGACTCCTCCACCAACTGAGGAAGTGATAAGAGAGGGTGAGGAAGGGGAGAATGAGCAAGTGCAGAATGAGGATTGCCACCCCAACCTACCCCAGAGATGATCAATCACGTTCTTGCTTATCTTAGCGGGTTATCTGATCAGGGCCAGACACCTCCAGTGTTTTCTAAACCGGCACCTCAGGTTCCGGAGGTACAACATGCAGCTACTGTGGCTCCCCGCATAGATGCCTCATTGGAAATAGGCACGTTTCCTCGTCTGACTACAGGGCCTATAATGACAAATGATCAGCATGAAATTTTCAGTAAGTTCTTCAAATTGAAACCTCCAGTATTCAAGGGTGCTGAATCTGAGGATGCCTACGATTTTCTCGTTGACTGTCATGAGCTACTACACAAGATGGGTATAGTAGAGCGATTTGGTGTTGAGTTTGTGACCTATCAGTTTCAAGGGAACGCCAAAATGTGGTGGCGGTCAGATGTTGAGTGTCAACCCGCACAGGCACCACCTATGACTTGGGCGTCATTCTCTAGCTTGTTTATGGAGAAGTATATCCCCTGGACTTTGAGGGATAGGAAAAGAGATGAGTTCTTGAGCCTAGCAAGGCAAGATGTCTGTGACTTTTGTGGGGAGCAACACTTATGTAGACTTGGTATCTTAGAAATGGTTGTTTGATGTAATTCTGGCTATGACTTGGCTTTCTCCGAATTTTGCGATCTTAGATTGATTGTAATGCTAAAACTGTGACGTTAGCCAAGCCTGGGACAGATCCGTTAGTGTGGGAGAGAGACTACACTTCCAACCCGGTTCGTATCGTCTCCTTTCTTTGTGCTAAGAGAATGGTTAGTAAGGGTTGTTTAGCTTTCGTGGCACATCTCCGGGATGATACTACCCAAGTACCTTCGATTGAGTCGGTTTCGGTAGTCCGTGAGTTTTTGGATGTGTTCCCTGCAGATCTTCCTGGTATGCCACCAGATAGGGATATTGACTTCTGTATTGATCTTGAACCGGGTACTCTCCCCATTTCTTTACCCCCTTATAGAATGGCTCCCGCGGAGTTAAGAGAATTAAAGGCACAACTTCAAGAGTTGTTGAGCAAAGGCTTTATTAGACCAAGTGCATCTCCTTGGGGTGCTCCGGTTTTTTTTGTGAAGAAGAAGGATGGGAGTTTTCGGATGTGCATAGACAATAGACAACTAAACAAGGTAACTATTAAGAACAAGTATCCTCTTCCTCGCATTGATGACTTGTTTGATCAGTTACAAGGTGCTTGTGTCTTCTCAAAATTGACTTGAGATCCGGTTATCA